>DWMG01000048.1:0-29129 GCA_018244855.1 Elbella merops
GTTATTTATCTCATGAATTCAGAAAATTTGTTGGCTATCTGCGCAAGTGCTATCTGGTTTTTAAAATGAGATAAAAATCTTTAGAACAAATAACATAAAATACAAGAACTTATTTTGACACATTAACGGAATCCTCATAAAAAATAGTATATTTAAGCATCTTTTCTTATATGATACAAGTGACCCGTGTATCTCCCGTAGGACGTGGTCGGTGTTAAAATATTTGAAAGAGTCATAGGTTATGAAAAAGGCGCGCGTAAGAGGCGCGGCATAGCTCTCTCGTACGGTATCACCTCATGAAGGGTGGCTTATCCAACAAGGCAGTCGTAATAGAGCCGTAGACGAGAGCGGACGATTAATGATTCATGACCCCTCGTAGCGCAGTGTCATCAATATTATTCTGTTTGTATCCCGCGCGTTTGGCCCACCCTCGCCCGCGCCCCGTTCATACATAAATAAACGCGACACGTCGTCTTCTCTGATTACATCGCACCGATGTAGTGAGAAATAGTGTAGTCGGATGTTGAGCCAGTCTTTTGTTCAATATATTCTCCAGAGACACCGAATGAATAGTTAACACAGTGTGCTCAGCGCGCATGTTTACGGTTTCGGATTTCTCTTAAAGATCGTAGATAACGTGGCCAATGGAATTTATTTGTCTGTTGGTAATAAGCTGATGTTACAATCGGGCTTAGCGCGAGCTTATAACAACTGCCTCGCTTCACTTCAGCTAAACTTTCGAAAGTATCAAGAAAATAAAGACATTGTGCCGCTAAGAAAAATATCGAGTGCTGAAAAAACACTGGCTAGGAAAAAAATATTGTAACTCAAAAGTAAAGTTCGGGCTATTTTTCATAACTGCACGTGATAAAGGGACGTAAATGAAGTAATATTTCACATTGAACACGGTTCCAGGATTTGTTATTTAGCTGCGTATGTAACAATTTAACATTTCGGTGCCTTATGACAATAAAAGAAACACATCGTTACCAGAAATTACATGACATCCGTTAGTTCGAAACTTGAAGTAGAGCCTCTTGTCACGCGATCCGGCGATAAAGCCTGACGCTAAACTAAACCGTGACAAGACTGGATTCCGAAACGGAATGGGACGGTGCCTGTGTGCGTTTTATTAATAAATGTTCAAATTATTCTAATATTAGTAATACGGAAGTCAAACATTTTAAAGTAAAGTAACTTCTTTTTAAGTTTTAATATTATGACAAAATTCTAGAACATCAATATATTTACCATTAAATAGATTGTTCCCAAAATAATTTTATTATATACCTAATGAAAATTAAATAGCGAATTTTATGCAAAACTTGCAGATAAAAAAAAACTCTGCGAGGTGTAAATATTGGTTAGTATGTTACTTTGTTACAATTTGATTTGATTTTTATTTTTATTTGAAACTCTTACAGTGTATCTATCTAGAGCTAGATTTGTACACGTGGAGAACAAAGGCTTGTAGAGAAAATAAAATTGGATCTAAAACAAACAAAAATTTCTGTCTTTTTTTTTTTTTTTTTTAGAATAGGGGGCAAACGAGCAAATAAATAATAATTGTCTGTAAATAATAATTCCCGTAACGTAAAAACTACGTATTTTCCTAATTTATTTTGTATTTTTTTATTGTACTATTAGTAACTTTTAGAAAACATAGCTTTTTAAATAAATCACTTCACTGAGACAAAGAACAATTTTGAAAATTAGCAATGCATCCACCAACATTTAATCTATTCATAAAGAAAAAGGTCGTTATTGCAAAATTTGGTACATAAGTTGAAATATAACAAAATTTATATTATAAAAAGCCTTTTCAATATCATTCTACGAATATGTCGGGTCCTTAAAACACATTTTCGTTTGAAATATATTAATCGACCCGCACATAATTCGTTTCTCGGCGGCGGTTGAAAATGCGTCTTACGGTATTGTCAGTTATTTGTCGTTTTCGAATAAAATATTCTTGCGGTTCCGTGGCACGGGGCGTGTTAAAGGCAGTCTTGTCCTGATAAATGATGCGGCTGCTACTGGTACATCGCTTCGCTTTTAATCCTCCAGTCTATTGTGTCGCTGTCCAATTTTTGACATTACTGTTTTCTCCCAACACCTACGTTGTGATTCCGTAAATAACAAATTAATGGTCCCCGACGCTTTATCGCGCCACGATCAATCACTGTGCACGCTATCAAATGATTTGTTGCATACCTTTATTATATTACAAGGGTGTTTGTTTAACAATAATTAATGCTTTATCCTTATCGATGTCGATTCCAGATTCAAGTAAAAACACGTGGGAGGAAGTATTATCGATCAAAGTACTAAGACAGTGTTCATTACTATCTAAGATCAGACCCAGACGTTTAGAAGTTGAATTGACAACTACCTTGAAATGACCGACATATGTTTACTGACGCTATAACATAAAATAAAATGTTATAGAAAAAAAATATATTAATCATGTTATTTTATTGGGTTGCCCTAAAAAAACTTTACGGCATTTATGAGCGCCCAATCATAACTGAGGCGCACACAATACCCGTCCATCCCACAAACGTTTCTTAAGATAAACAAATCGTCGAAAACCAAAATTATGTAACAGTTTATCAGTTTTAATGGTTGAGGGTAGTTTTGATTACACATTTAATACTCGAATAAACTATTTAACTTGGAAGTAGTTGATTGGGATTCGATTAAAGACAGCTGCCCGCTAAGTCACTTGTTTGATACCAGTTTGATAAAGATAACAGTTAACGACTTCATCGCTAATTAAAGAAATCAAACCATTTAAGAGCATCATACTATTAAAATATATGCTTACTTTGCCCTACTTCTATATATTGGGCTTGGGTATTGTGGAACAATCGAAATTTAGTTTTAATCGTTTCTCGTTCAGAGTTGAACAGGTACATTAAACAGTTTAAAGGGTAGTATACGATGGAACGGAGATAGTTTTAATGCCCGCTTAGTTCTGAGACTCCGCCGTCCGATCGACTAATCGCTCTCGTTCGACCGAGCCGTTGTATAAAATTGTCGAAATTATTATGCATCAACTCTAGATTCCGGCATCGAACTCTATTATAAATTTTACAACAGCTAGTGTTTCGAGATATCGTTAGGTTATATTAATAGGAAACTTTTAAATAGATGCTTAAAGCCATCTGGTTTTTAATCTTTTATGAAATCTTTTATATTAACAGTGTTGTAGACTAATATATATGATTATATCAGTCTCTATCATAATAGCACAATTTAACACTCTTCAATTATAAATTGTATGTACAGATTTAATTACAAGTTATTTGAACTATTTTATTAAACTGTAAAAATATAAATTAAAAAGCAAAGATAATAATGAACGTCTGAATGTACAAAAAATATTAACAACAATGTATCGTAACCAGAAATAAAATACGATTATGACACAATTAGCGCAAAAGCAGTGTTGTTCCTTAAAACAAAGCACGGGAGGATGGCGATGGGTGGGGCTCGGTGGGCTTTGCGTACACGCAACTTACAAGTTCACTTAGGGGTGGGTGACTGAACAAACGTAAGGGGGACGAAATTCTCCTTTATTATTCCTTCCCGAACCCGTATAGCAGTACAAAGAAAAACACAAATTATATAACAAGAGAATGGGTTTATTTTTATACAAAGCAAATAAGGTGTCATAATTTATTGTGTCCCTAAAATTCCGTCCCGTCTCAGTCGCACCAAATCTCTTTATCTCCACATTAATCTTTCAAAAACCATAAAAACGAATCTTCGGATCTCAAGAAATATTTTGTACGAAATTGATGGAGGGACTTCGCTTATCTAGAGCTCAAATCTACGCGCGACGATCAAAATTCCTAGAGGTGTCGGTACAAGTTAAAAGTATGTCGAAGTGGTGACTGATCGTTATTTTAATTTAATTTGGCTTATTCTATAAATTTTTATTAAACGCATGAATTAATTTAAGTGTTTTATGTATTGTGAACGAAACGATTATAGGTAAAGATATGCGTAACAAATGAGCGAGATTGGAAATTTAAATTTTGTGTGGGACCGCGACATGTGTTGATGAGAAAATTTTAAGTGTTTCGTACAAAAAAACCATTCGTAGCAGTTTGGAATATTAAGTCGAGTAGGTATATATCACTACCGTACAGCCACTTAAAGTGTGAACGATCATTGGGGGCTCGCGTGGGCCGCGGCGCTGTTGGCATCCTCCTCACAAAAAACATGAGGCGCCCCGTTGTTTTAGAGGAGAAAAAATAATGAAATATGCTTGTTTATAACGCATTTTATGTAAAACGTTGAGTGTTCTAAGTGTTGTGTCCGAAATGAGCGGCTCTAACAATAATTTAACGGTACAACTTGAAAATAACTTCTTCAGATATAAAATTCATGGCTCAATACATACAACGTCGTTGGCTCATAATTTGTACAGTTTTTAGAATTGAATTTAAAAACGGAAATATTTACGAATACTCATTAGTCTAAGTTTGAGTAACATTTTGTGTACTTTATCATAAACTGGCAGCATAGTCTGGTAAGGGACCTGACGTGAAGGTATGTACTACTTCTATGTACAAGTAGTAATTATAATAAGTATATCAATTGTTACTTATAATACATAGGACTAGCAACTTTCAATGTAATTATAATATTGTTGATTAATCTGAATATTCAAAGGGTTTAACTTAAGTTTAAAAAGCTAAACATTTAAAAAGCCCTTGAACATCTGTTTTGCTAAATTACAGCAGAACATCAAAGCAACGTTACAATATTTTCTGCAGTAATCAAATAATAAAAACAAATTCTCTGCTCAAAGTTAACAACTTGATTACTTGGTAAACATCTTTCAAAGAACTGTTATCATCTTTCTGTCTGTTCTTTAGTGATAAACAATGAAATTCATTAAACAAGTGGACACAAGGGTGTCTCTGTTCTGTTACAAAAACAGATGGTCGGAGCCCACGCCTTATAGTAATCGTATCCCTACCCACATTTCATTTGAGTGTTTTTAAAATTTCTTCAACAAAGATTTTAAATTCATATTCATAATGGATTTTAACCGTGCTTGACTACATTCAATCAATCTTATTTTCTTATTATACTACGTAAGAAATTACAAGTAATTTCATTACATAGGAAGTAAGAGCTAATTATTCAATTTATGAATTTAGTATTTCGCGATACAACAAACATATTTTTATTACCCACAATACTGGCACAATAATTAAGAGAAACGGTCACAAAAATACAATTCAGAATTAGATTTTACAATAATACCACCCAATATATCCTAAACAAACTTTAAATAGCTGTCATCTTGACGACAATCATACACCTAATTTTAAAGTTTCAACTCATCTGAGTAAACACGAATTGGTCGTCTGGAGGATACAAAAATATCGATAGAGGGAGAATAGCGATCCGTCGTGAAGACAAGACTGTCATGGCCAATAACACACATCAATGTAGCGTGCATTTGGCCACGCCACTCAGAGCTTTATTTCTGGAATTTTCTAGCAAGCGCATTGTTGCGCCGCAACGAGCACTGTTTAAATTCAAATTAAAACAATTAAATGAAAATATAATTTTGTTTTTATCTCATTGATTTAACATCGCCTTCTGTAAGATTAGTATTTTTTTTACGAAAATGTGATTGAGATAATTATACACATGTCAAAGTGGAATTGGCAAAGTCTCTAAAGAGGTTTATTTCTGGAAATTTATTTTAAAATATTCGGTCAATGCTCGGCGTTACAAAAATGCCGTTAATTATTTAAATTTAACATCTGGATTACTTTTATTATATTCACAATTAGGTAAATACATGATCTATCGGGTTGTGACTTGTTTAATAAAGTATTTTCACAATATATTTATTTTTCAACTTACAATATTACAATTTTATTAACCGCCACAAAATGTGTATTGTAATTTGTAGAGAAATATTTACTTAGAGAAACGTTGTTTGTTTTTTCAACATGCTACCATGCAATGGTGTATGAATATATTTATTCAGGAAGTATTGTTCATTTTGACTATTCAATCCAACATTTCTGTTGCACATTTAGTTTCGTAATTCCTATCTTTTATTATGAAATGCTTTGTTTCTTTGTCACGATGACAAAATGTTCCGAAATTCAATACTAGCTGAGATTTTGCACAAATCGGAAGCTCTTTAAGTAATAATTTACAGATTACCTCAATTAAAAAACGAAAACAAAAATGAGAATTAAAATAATATAGGTATTATAATACTACTATAATAGTACTATACGAAATTAAGTAAAAGAAATGCATATAAAAAAATCATGAAGGTCTATTAATTTTTAAATCCATTGAACATCATCATCATCACCATCAGTCTATCTCAGTCCACTGCTGGACATAGGCCCCCCTAAAAGGGGGGATTTATGTCCGTAATCTCCACGCTGGGCATGCGGGTAGGAGATCGCAGGGCACGGCTTTTCGCACCGCCGACGCTCCCGCCCGTCGACGGCCAGGGCATTTAGTCGTGCCTATTTAGGCTGCGCTATACCGCAATCAGCCGATCCATTGAACATCAGCCATTGAACATAAAGAAATAAAATTGACGATATTTAACTAAGAAATCATTTATAAATGTATATTGCTGCGATTGCCTTTCATACTGTGTAAATATATGATTAACGGACAAATTTAGGAAAAAGCTTGCTCATACATATTGTCAATATTTAGTACATGGATGAGACCTAAATTCACATTTTTTATTTTTAAAAACATTTAAATAGCAATATATTTCAACCACCTATTTTATCTCCGAATACGTTTTAAAAGCACACATAAAATACGTAAATTTGTATCTGATTTTTGGCAATAAAATATATTTAGGACGGGGTTATAAGGAAGATTGCTCGCGTATGTTCCAAAATACACCGAAATGTCTCGATGAAATGAGCGTCATAAAATCGTGCATAGCGTATTATATCTATATTCAAATTCGCCTTTTCCCAGTACCGATAAATCATTTACGAGATAAAATTTCGATTAAACTCGATAAGACATTATATCCGATGTTAGTATTTATAATAAAAATTATACTTGTTTCCGATGATTTAATAACAGAGGTAAGTAAAACAATTTGAATGGCGAGATAAAGAATTTTCAATAATTGAGCCATCAAAACACACCCGCGGGTCAAGTTAGTGTTTTATGTTTCTGTTGCGCTTATAAAATTTTACAGCCATTACTCAAACATTTAATTATCCCTGGTTATACCAATAATTCATCCATTTCATTGCTGTTTAGTTGCACAAAGCAGGGACAGGTTTATTATCGTTGGAGATATTTTAACGAACTCGAGATACGTCTAAAATAAAAGCGGAACATGTCGGAGCATTTTTTGTTCATCGGACACGCCATTTAAGTCACAATCGTAAATTTTATTGAAATGTCGCAACAGCGATCCCAGCACGAGATGTCTTGTCTTCGGGGACGAATTTATGCGTAATTCGTAAACAAATTGACGTGTTCGGATGTGTTCTTTGAAGGAGACTCCCGCTTGACGATTTGACGCGTCTTTTGGTGACTTTAAATATTTACGAGCGGCTCAGGGTATGACTGTTACTGCCAGCGTTTGTCTCACTTTTTATCGTTTTGTTATATCTTAAATGAAAATTTACGTCGATTAGAGGCAACGGTTTGACACGGGCTCACGGCAAACGAGGAAATTCCGTGCCTCAAACAAATTATTACAATTCCGTATTTCCTGGAAACCTTCAATGGACGGAACGATGGTCATAATTTGTATCGACTTTACTAAACAAGTGTATATTTCGTTGGAAAATAAAAAAAAATTAAATATTATATCTGTTATATAATATAACTGTCAATTAATTTTTATATCGCAAAATGACAAAATGATTTGTTGTTACTGTGATTATTATATGGCAGAAGAAAAATATTCTAGTACAGTATAACGAATATTTTTAGGGCTTGTATCGATCAGTTGTAAAAGGTAAGACAATGAAGACAACAAAGAGAGATACGTAAATAGCAGAAGTGAAGACAAGATACTAACGAAATCTACATCTACTTAACCCTATATTTGCTTAGGCGATTATCCGAAACCAGGTAACAATGTCTAAACAAACCTTATTGAATTTAACCCACCTGCCGCCGGCCCACCCAGGGCAACGTCGAACGGGTTATCTCTTGTGCAACCAGAAACAGTGGTAACAATGTTTAATTAACATACAGACAAATATGTACAACGTACAAATCCAAGAAACCAACCTTGAAAAATAAATATCAATTGAGTTTCCAGAATTACACAGTTATTATGAAAGACGCAAGGTCTTTGCATTATTTCTACTTAGTATGTTGTGTACTGGTCGTTTGGAAACATAGTTTTCTAATAGAGTTGATACAGCCTGTTTACTTAACAAAAATAGACGTAACATTAAACAAAATTTATGAATTCAAGTATAATCGCAAATGATGTTCTATTTATTATAATTCTAAGAAAGAAATTAAAATAACATCCTACTTTCCAAATAAAAAAAATAAATATTTAATTTTTTTTTTATCACAGCAATGACAGAAAACTGTCCCTTTCAATAAATGTAATTTGAAGAGTTAAAACAAATTTATGGGAACGCAACGAAACAGATTTGCAGTATTGTTCACATTTAAACCGACACTTCGATGCTCCGTCGGATTGTATGGCTTCTTAAGTCGTAAAGATATCGTATAACACAATAGCCGCTTATATCTCTCATTACGATTACTATCCTTTCGTTACTATTGATCTCTTCAGCGAACTGTGAGTAATTGTATATCTTGTGAAACGCTATACCGCAGTGGCTTGGAGCGGACCTGTCCGTCAAGATTTAAGTAATGAGTCAACGACGCAGAGGTCGTGTTTTCTATCCTTAATGACTAATATTTTGATATACAAACAATACTTTCTTTATGTGATACTCTTAATCGAAAATATGATAATGATAATGTTAAACTATTTGCAATCTTGCTCAATTATTTAACTAATTATTTACGTGAAAGTACATAACATTGCTCAATGTTACTTAAACTTTAAGCTTTTTGTTTGTTTTGTTTGTTTTGTTTGTTTAATTGTTTGCTTTCATGAAATGTGACAATTAAATAGATTGTATTAAAATATAGTTAAACCAAACACGATCTAGTAGGAATTTACTTAATATTGTGTTGTTTTAAACTATCGAAGCTGTGTCTAACTAGATCTAATCCAGATTTATCGCCCGTGGACTCTTAATTAACATTTTTGTTTAAATATAACTTGTACATCCAAACGAAACAAAGACATAATTTATTGGTCAAAACCTCGGCATGGATCGAGTTAAATCTGAAAGTGCTCAATAAAGTTTTTAATTTGTGATGAATTCGATAAATGAGAACGGACGAACTGTCGTAAACGCCCAACACTCTGATTCCCGTGGCGAATGCCACGGGCAATACCAGTTCCAACATGGCTTCCTGCTGTTAAGTGTTGCCATCTAAACGGCCATTAGCCACGTTTTACGCGGACCACGCAGGCGTTCCAACATGTTAATACCTAATTGACTCCTAAATATTGTTGTTTTTGGCCGTGAATCGCGTCAATCTGACATATTTATGGGTAATCATGGGAAGAGTAATTTTAGTCCCTACACGGGCGGACGACAAATCGCTCTGTGATTTATGGAAATTACATATAAAACGAGTCTATTTTCCATCACCACATTCTTTTCTACCACATATGAATATAATAATATGTCTACTAGATGTGGTTAGAGGCAAATATGAATAATGTTTATACCAGTGCTGCATTCCGTATTGTTTGTTCGTGTAGTAAGTTTTGTATTCGTTCAATAACAAATTCAACAGTAAAACTAATGTATTATGATTGCTTTGCGCTTCAAACTAACATATGAGTCACTTGATTTTGACGGGATTCTGCTACTCATTACTGTTTAGTGTTAAAAATAAATAGGTACCACAAAAATTACATCTTAAACGCGCATTGTTTTTTTAATATGATGCGTAAACTCAGGAAACAGGAAATCCCCAGGTGAGGTTTATGGGCAATTCCCGTCAGAGTAGGCCTTTGTTCAGCACTGAGGCTGGCTGATGATGACGATGATCACTCATAATAATAATAATCCATCACTATGAATCGTGTACCAAATGTATAGGAATTTCTCATATACATATTTATTTTGAACATAGTTAAAAGTCTACTCATTCTTTTAAATGTTCTCTCATCTAGCGTTTCATTCATTGCGCTCTGGACATGCGCAAACAGAGACACACGTATGCAGTTTATATATCTTTTAAATAGGCCTATACGGTTCCGTTCCTTGTTAATTAAGGACTGGTGGCCAAACTTTATGGCCGGCAATAGTCGCAACAATAATACATGGCGCGGCGTTTCCTTTCTCAGCAAGATCTCGGTTTATCTGATGTCGTAAGTATCGAAGTATTCGAGCTCTTATATCCGTTCTGTTTTCTTATCTGTAGACTCAATAAAGAACAGCTACCAGATTGTACTGTCGCACTTTGAAGGAAACTGATATTAGTTTTAGTTTAGGTTCAAACCGATGTGTCGGCAGCCAAATTATCCAAATTAATTGCTTTTCTTTCATGTTTTCTGTTCGTAGGTATAGTTTTGCTAGAATACAAATTTGCGATCCATTTCAAAATAACCCCAAAATCGTTCACATAATCCTGTTTTAGTAGAGTAATACACTATACATAATAGATTCAAAAAATATTTAACATTGATTCATCTAATCTCAATAAAATTTTACTCAAAAAATTAATGTATTTTTTTATTCCAATAATAACACTTTTCCATGGAATCTAATCCCACTCGTCTTACAGTTCTTGATTCTTCTATAATTACACCCCGATAATTTATGATGTCCATTAACATTATAGCTGTGAATCAGCTAATTCACCATGGCTTCCTTCTTACATTGAGCACTTCTTTTCATACACAATATCCTGTTCTTTACTTTCGTTAATGTTTGGTAAATTCGAAAATAAGTCTAGTAATTTCCAATTCGTTCTTATGTTTTAAGCAATTGCATAGCTTTTTAATGGAGAGTGTACCAATCATTAATCCTATGCCATAAATTTTAACAACAACAAATTAATTGTAGCAACAAAAATAGCAATACTCCTATTAACAATTTAATAGGAGTATTGCTATAATTTTTAGTTACTATTTATTTGAATGAATGAATATATAAATAGAATAACTAAATAACAAATCATTAGGCGACCTCTTAACATTAGGCTGGATGTTCTGTTGTCCAAAAAGAAGTATGGAATTTAAAAAAATCGCGATATCGTCGGCCTCTGCCGGGTCCCGCTGTTTCACCGGGGTCATTTATCGAATGTGACGTGACAATTCTTTTATTCTTGACACTTTGTTTCCACATAAATTACTCGTCCGCTCAGCTACCGCGTATCGTTTGGGTTCGCGTCGCACATCTGTGGGTTTCTCTCTTTATTTAAGTTTCGTTTTGCATTCCGCCAGCTGTGTTTGCTCATTGTCTGTTCGGCTTAAATTAAAAAAAGATTTTGTTTTTATTCGCGCCGTCTTCCTCGCCCACGACTTTATGTGACGTTAACTTTGGAATGAGTATTCTTATTGTTGTAGCGCAGCGTTTACGCAACGTTGCATAAATTACGGCTTCGTTTTATTTTAATTAAAGTTTCAAATGTGTGTATCTGGGCGAGCGTTTTGATTAAGGTCCTCGTTAAAAGGTATCTTTACTAGAATAGTTGTTGCCATATTTTTTGTATATGGCAACAACCATTGTGGTCAGCGTTTCTAATAGCACTATTGAGCAAATGTATATTGTATCTACAAGAGAAATAAATATGCTGAAAGAATACAATGAATCGCAGACTTTACGAGTATTCTGACTTTAAATTAAAATGTTACTTGTTTTGTTGCGTTAAAAATTGAACGAGTATGAGATAAAACTAAGATGCGCAAAAGAACATGCCTACAAATAAAATGAACCACAGAATTAAGTGTATAGGGGTATTAAACAATTTTATAGACTGTAGCCTCAACATTTTATTGTCTGACAGAAGACTCAAGTCGCAACTATGTCACGATGAAAGTGGATTTGAATGATTATGATGATATTTAAACGGTAGTACCTAATTACTATTCATACTTACTTTAAAGATGAATTACAGTATGTAAGACATGCTCTATTGAGTTGTTTTAATCTTTACGTATGTAATCTGATAAACGATTCATGATGAAATTGATAGGCTAAAAATGCATTATTAAAAAAGTTTCACACTTCATACACTATATCTGCCTTACATAGATTAAGAAACCTAATTTAAATTAAAAACCAAATATATAAACATCAATTATTTATTTATTTATAGAAAACGAACAAAATGAATTATTTTATAGAAATTAGAAATATTTTTAAAATTCAGTACAATACAGCGGAGCATCCATGTATTAATAGATGTCAATGACTCGTACTGTAATGATTTAAATTGAATTCCACTTGCCATTCACACAGCCGTGACTGTCCGCACGCCCCGCGCACGCGCTCTGTTAACAAATGCGTGCACAACACGCATTTGTATGTATTTCTTAGTAATTAACTGTATATTATCGAATAATATTTAAGTGATTCGAAGAAGCACGAACTAGACTTTCCATTTGTAGGTTTAACGGAGTTTTAAATCACTGTGAATGATCCAGGTATGAAAGTGCGTGTTCTACAGGTATATTGTACTGAAAAATATGGTTTATAAGTCTATTTTATTGGACAATATTCATGATTTGTTCAACACAAGGGTTTGGAATTTGAAAAGTAGGGAAATATTCATAATTTTAAATTGCAACATTTGTTAGTATATTTACTTCACTAACTGCACAAAATAATCCTTACGAGATGATCGGATCGATTGAATGCAATATTAACTTATTTTTCATTTAGAGAACAGTTTAAATAAGGTTATCACAACAGTTTGGTAACTGCTGTACATGTACTGAAATTCACTAAAATATAAAATAAAACACCCGTGCTTTCAGAAACATGTTTAATCAGATGCAATCATGTATTTCATGTCGTATAACAAGCGTGTACTGCAAATACTTAATAACTACATACTTTATAATGATTTTATAAACTTCCACATTAACGTAAGTATGATATAAATCAACCATGTAAATCAAATTCAGTATTTCATATCTTATTTGTTAGATGAAATAGTACAAAAATCCAATATACTTAGATATTATGAAAAAACGAATAACACTGCTGTCCATATAACTATGATTAATTGCACCCTTACCTTACGATCGGTGTCTCCCGACCTATAAGATAACGGGAGAACGAGTTCAGCGACCCATCTCGATGATGACCGAGAATGACCATTAATGCTTATAACATATGAATATTCGGCGACTTTGTTCGAAGTTAACCGTAACGACTTCCTAAGTAGAGACGTTGCCCACATACTAACTACGTCACGCTAGGGAGTGCGACACGAATCGATCTTTGATATGTGTTTTGTGTGCACGTATTGTGTACACGTTGTGTGTATCATTGTAAAATAGTATTTGAAATTCTCGAAATTCATATAATTATGTCTAGGTGATTTGTTTGTAATATGATACCGCTATCTTCTAAGATGTAGATCAAGACTATTGTACACATTCGCACAGTGACTAACCAGATGTTAGTTTTGTAAATGAAACCAGATGACCACGGCTTATATATAAAGAGACGTAAAATTTACAAGCCGTGAAATATTCTTCTATTCGTTTCGTATTTTTCGTATATTGGTGTGGGTGATCGATATTCGAACAACTGTTAAGCTTTGAAAAATTATACAGGAAATTACATAATGTATTTTGTAAAGGGGACTAACGCTTGTTTTTTTTCTTGCAGGTAATTTAAAACGAGATGACATCCCATTGAGTTAGTGAGTTAGTAACCGCACGTGAAACGGATACAACAATCGACCAGCCTTTGTGGTACCGACATAAATTTGTCACGATAAATTGTTGAGTATGGTATACATAGTAGAAATCATTCGGCAAACGTCGGACACACTGCCCACCTATTATGCGTAAAACGGAAATCGCTGTAATTGAAATCGACATCAACACAGTACAACACAGTACAGTACGAACCCACAAATAAAATTCTATACCAACAACCACGTTCTAGGATCATTTCAATAAAAGTTATTGTATTGAAAAGTGACAATGGGTAACACAGGAAACGATGCGAGTTCGTGTATTGAAGCAAGTGGACTGTTTATAATTTGTGCATTGTGAGCGTCGAACGGAACGCGTCCAGGCTCTCCCTCCCCCTCCTCAAATCCATTGTGTGTACCAGCCATACAGATCTAATTGACTTTTTCTGCGAATATCGAGGCCAAACGACATTGCGACAGTAAAGGCGTTCATTCACAGGCATTTACAGTTTGACATTGATAGCCGGAAATAGAGGCACGAGGTTTTTGAAAACCAATTGTACATTCTATTTATGTAAACCTAAAAAACTTGCTAATTAAGCTGACATCAAGTGACAATATTTGGAATCACACTAGAACGTAATTTATGAACAAATAAAAAATTATATTTTTTGACATAATGCTCTTTGCTGTAACATAATGATAATAACCGGTAAAATTAAAAATATGCCTGAAAATATGAAGACATTTTGAGTAAACGCCAAACAAACAAACTTTTGTAACATACAAAATGCCAAACAATACTTGTAGAGGCGCAGCAGTAATCAAACTTTAACTGTGTCCCTTAGATTTTTAATTTTTAACATTATCGATTTACTTGACCATAGACTACTGTTTGTGTGGTATCGATAGAATGGACGTTAAATATAACTGTTTCGTTTTATGAATATTGTCGTATACCTACTTATAATAAAAAACTTAGATCTTATATGCTATTTCTTTAAACTATAGCTCTACTAAACCTGATACAAACGGCCAAAGTTCTTATACAGGGCATTATTTCTCTCCCCATATTAATATGAATGATCTAGAATGTTACAACTACTACGTGATCATAATGTTATTAATGCGAGACTCCGTCATATTATCGCTCCACTAACCATGATGACGCGATTGCATTTTCCATATTCGTTAGCGTATACCGATACAAACGTTTAGTCATAACGAGGTCATATTTGCACATAATGTCTTCAGCTTATCACATAATGCTGATGCCATTATTATGACACGACCTGCTTTCTAGGTTGTAACTGTATAACACAATATAGAGTTGTTTTGATAAACGTTTCTTACACTTTACTATTGGAATTTTCTAATTAGGATTTCTAGTAGTGACTCGGAGTCTGCATGTGTGCCCAATGTATGACAAGAGGCTCACCACCTGTTCCATGGGGCTTAAACGTAACTGGTAAAACGTGAGAATATTCTACACTTCCGTCTCTACCTCTTCGGGGATTACAGGCGTGATGTTACGTTGATTACATATTAAAACATGGAAGTAATGAAAAATGGAAATGTTTAATAAATTAGTCCGTATCGCTCAGTATATTAATCCCTAACCTACTTAGATTTTCAACTACAGAATAGATATATTTCAAATATTATGTACTGTTATCATCATCATCATCATTATCTGCCTATTCCCGTCCACTGCTGGATATAGGCCTCTTTCCAATGGCACGCCATTGAGCTTGGTGTTTAGCTCGTCGCATCCAACTACTGCCAGCCACTTTGCGTATATTGTCACTCCACCTAGCTGGAGAGCGTTCTACGCTACTATCTCGTGTTAATATATAGATAATTATATACATATCATCCTTTCCTGAAACATATACGTTATAGTACCATAATTACCATATCAATTTTATTACCTCAGTTTAATGTACTGTAGATATTTTATGTAATATATAGTATATTTTATATCGTAACATCACGCCTATAATCCTCGAGTAGGTAGGCAGATTAGTGTAATATAGTCCCAACGTTACACCAGTTACGTTTATACCACCATGGAATAGGTAGTTACCATGAACCTAGCAGTTTCTATATATGTGTAACATAAACAATCCGCGTATATCAAATTAAATAAGTACCTACATAAGGTCAAAGGAGAAAAAGTTCACACAAACAAAACTAATTTATATTATTACGACATAAAACTATGAACTACAACATGGCTCTTCTTTATTTACTTACTGTGTTACGTTAGATTTAATCTGTTGCGGCTGGAGTGAATCTGGTTATTTAGTTGACACGATATGGGTCTAAGCCAGCTTTCTTAGATACGGCGAGTTCAATGCAACGTCGGCTCAACTTGACAAATGACTGCCGTGACGTCACGGGAACCGTTTCCTGCGTTCCATCTACATATAACATAAATAGATATTAGAGGCAATGTATAACTAATATTACTATTGTTATCAACACAGTGTGAGCGGGAGAAATGTGCTCTGAAAATGGAAAAAAATGTGACATAACGCCTGTAATCCCCGAAGGGGTAGGCAAGGAGCGTAGTAGTCTCAACGTTTTGCCTATTACGCTTACGTAATACCATAGGATAGTATGGTGAGGCCTTTGCCATACACCGGCACGGATTTAAACCGCGAGCCACTGCTAATTTCTACTAGATTATCTAACAAATATACTTTAATTTGAATTTAATGTTATATAAAATTAAATCAAGTTCAGTTGTTTCTGTATATTTAAAAAACAATATATGACGTTTTCAAAGTAATTATACACTATAAGACTAGGCACTGTAGACTTGAATGGTATTACCTATCATGTTACTAGGTTCATTTCTCAAATTAAGCAGGCTGTTAGCGCTTAGAAGATTAAATCTTCATAAATGAATAATAAACGGTTATTTTCACAATAAATTCGTCCTCACTTGGCAATATTGTCTGACATTTACAGATTACGTATTCACAAGCGGTCTTGACAACTCTTAAGCGTACGTATCACGTGACAGAAATCCAAATGAATCCATTTAATAAAGTTCACAAATTGTAATAAAACCCTCGTAAACAGTTTAACGACTCGCCCCCTAGGAGGTCTATAGTCTCAACGTGGTATAAAAACATGACCATTACAGTTTGAACTCAATTTGATGATCTTAGCAAGCAGAACACTGAACGATACAGTTCTAAACAATTTGGTGGTGAAACCAGTACAAAATCAGTTTGGTATTAGACATTGATGGGTCCGCTGATAATGTCGATCGTGGCGTCCGAAATATCAGACAATTATTTATAACTAGACACATATTATTATTATCAATTGTTACAAAGGTGTGTGTCATGACTGATTTATTTATCGTCAGTGTGCAACAGTTGCTACCTACCGTGTGCATATTTGATTTCTTGATTTCGTTTATGATGTCTTCTTGGCAGGGCGGGTTATGTTACTGTAGGGAATTTCACTTAAAGCTGTGCCTTTTCTAAATATCACTTAACCGATGCAGTAAAAATTAATCGTTTTGAAAAGATTTGTACCTTGCAGTGTAGATAATGTAAGATCAAAAGGTGTACCACGGACGAGAGAAATATAACATAGATGCGTAAACTAAAGCCAAGTTGAAGGAGGCAACGAACTATCTAATTTTACATTTATATGCAGATACCGCAAGTTTCTGCAACTGTACAACGGCCAATATACGCGTTTGCAAGTAACTTCACGGGATCAAGCTCTTGTAACACACAAAGTTAAGCCTGACATTTAACTGGTATTGGGTATAATTTTGAGAGAGATATTGGAGAAATTCGCATCTAGCGATAACAATATTACCTTTAATGAATGTTTGCCTCTGGTGTTCTTGTATACATAGCTATGTTTTCCATAAAATTATTGGCGATAGCTAAAGGTCAAAAAAACGAATTAATCCAGGTTTTGAAACTCAAGCTGATGATTTAGGTAACTTCCAAATTATAAGACCATTAACGCATATATGAGTAGTGCCAAGAAGTGCAGTACTTAAGATTGGAATTAGATTGAGAAATGAGCTGTAATGATAATTTAACATCAAATGACTTGCATGATTTTTGCTACATTAACGAAATAATAGTTATGCAGATAAAAAAGATTAATATTTAATACATAACAAATTTGTAATTGCCAAAAAAGTCACTTGTCACACACGGTCGACTTTTTACGTAAGTGTATTCAGAATGGTTATTTTAGGTTAGATTTAGTATTAGAATGTCTATTTATATCTAGAATGTTGTATTTATTGAGAATAGAATTGATGACATAATATAACCTAGTAACATTGACAGGAGAATCTTAAAAGCAAGCGAAAAAACATCATGTTACTTAAATAGCATTTCTCAGTAAGGATACTGAGTCGTTCTCGGTGTCAGTTTGTCACTATGAGAGTTGGCTTTCTATGCAAAGGACGAGATATAGATTCGAGATCAGCTCGGCGCTATGAATTTATTGGTCGTTACATAAATATTTCCCGGTTTTGTATCCAGCAACCGTGTTCGTCTCGCCCGTGGACTCTCAATCTTGTCCTGTCACTGTTTTGTTATCCCAGTCCAGTTTGTTAGGGACAAGCTGTGCTCAGATTGTGTTGCGTTTAAATATAAGAGACCTTATTTTCCTAACGACGCTGTATCTACCTCGGAAGTTATAGTTGACATTTCTCAACCGCATTAGTCATTTGAATTTGCTTTCTTTATTCCGTCATCTGTCATTTTAATTTGATCGTTTGGTACTTTAACGTAACGAAGTTAATTATTTTTTGTAACAGATTTCAAAACGAATACTTTTAGGAACTGAACTTTTTATCCAACACGTATGCAATATTACAAATAATTCCATTCACCTTTCGTAGAAATGGGTACCTGCCTACATTTTTATCTTTACACACAAGAATATAAAGTTGCGACTAAATAAACACTTGTTATATAAATAATTAAAAAACTGTCCAGCTCTATAAAATAAACGCAAAGAAATACCAAACCAAAGGAAAGATTACAAATATTTGCAGCAGTAAATCATTTTAGTTCCACCTGGCTTTTTCCAGCTTGTTCGTATTTAATTGCAAACCAAACAGCTCTTTGAGAGCTACGAGTACCTACCTACTGGTAAGCGAACTGAAGCTGCGTAACTTAGATAAGTAGGCGACTAGATAATGTAAATATACAGTAAGGACAGGACAGTGCAATGTTTACGATACTTAGCCCCTTTTTGTTTTTGCACTAAACGCATCTAAGTGGCCAGTTCCCTTGCTATGTTAACTTGGTTTTTCCAATAGTACGGTGCTTATTTAAAAAAAAAAACATAGGTATCTTCGACAAGGCTCTTTTATATTTTACGAGAATTAACTAGAGTACTGTCAGGTATTTTATGAAATAAATAGGTTGATGTTTTAATTAATTATCCCAATAATGTGAAAACAGCTGAATATTGATGGTCTAATTAAAGAAGATATTTCGTGTTTTGTTGTTTCGTTCGGAGGAAGACGGGATAAATAAACATAATATGAGTTGATGTTTGATATATTATTTCAAAATAAGTTATGAAATTGGTACAAATTCTCAAACGGCATTTTGGTATAAGTAGAAATAGAGTGATCACAAAGTAACAAAAAGTCTAATACTTGGTAACTAGTATAGGACGTCAGTGGCCTATCTTTAGGTTTACTTAAAAAGTTAAAATAAATTGGACTAATATTAGCTTATTTTATTTTATTTTATTTATTTGGGAAACATACAATTTTCTTATACATAAAAAAATACATAATCAAATACAGAAATCAGCGAAGTTTCCACTAATATACATTTCATAACAATCTATTGCGTTACTTAAACACTTGCACCAGAAAGGGTTTGGAGCGAGCAAAAAAAAAAATAGACCAAACACAAATCAAAATATTAAACTGTATAGAGTGTTTGAGCTGTTCTCTAACAGCTTAAACACTCTATCCAGTTTACAGATTTGTATCTTATACTGTGGATTCCAAACAGTGGAGCCATATTCCAGTATTGATCTTACATAGGCATTAAAGAGGAGCAAAAGAGTTGAGTGACACTTAAAATCTTTACTAACCCTTAAAACGAAACCAAGCATACGATAGGCCTTAGTGACAATGTAATTTATATGTTCATTGAAGCTCACTTTGCTGTCTAGCATTACTCCCAGATCCCTTACGACATTTACGCGTGTTATTGTGGTGTTGTCCAACCGGTAGTCAAATTTGATAGGATTTGATCTACGAGTGTATGTTATAACACGGCATTTATTTATGTTAAGGTATAAAAAGTTATTATTGCAATAGGTTAAAAATTTTGTCAGTTCGCTTTGCAAATCTGTGCAGTCCGAAAGGGTTTTAACTTTGACAAAGATTTTCATATCGTCAGCGTATAAAAGAACTTTAGATCGATTGAATATTGAAGTTACATCGTTAATAAATAAATTAAATAAGAGAGGGGCAAGGTGCGAACCCTGAGGTAGACCCGAGGTGACAGGTAAAAAACAAGAACAAAACCCTTTGATAGTAACAGCTTGGCTACGGTCTCGTAAGTAAGAGGTTATCCAACGTAGAAGATCCCCGTGTATGCCGAACGTTTCCAATTTGCGTATCAAGACCGATGCGTCTGATTTTATCGAAAGCTTTCGAATAGTCGGTATATATTGTGTCTATTTGGTATCCATTACTCATAGCAGTAGTAACAGTGTAGACAAATTCGCATAAGTTGGTTTCTGTAGATTTTTTATTTACAAAGCCGTGCTGTTGGTTGATAATCTGTGGTCTCAAGAGTGGAACAATATAATCGTAGACAATTTTTTCAAAGAGTTTGGCTATAATATTGAGCTTGGAGATGGGCCTGTAGTTTCCAATATTATGTTTATCCCCGTTTTTAAAGATTGGGACGACAAAAGATTGCTTCCAAACCTTAGGCATAACCCCTGAGCTTAAGGAGCGGTCAAAAAGTATAAATAACGGCAGTGCAAGGCACTCGTGGCAGTTTCTAAGAAATAATGGTGGTATACCATCTGGGCCTGAGCCCTTGTTGGTGTCTAGTTTTTTTAAGTATTTGCTGACAATTTCAACAGAGATACGTGCCCTACTTAGTTCGGAACTAGAGTATATGTTAAACTGTGCCATGCTTACTGCTTGGTTGCGAGGAATCGAATTAGGGTCTATGTCAATTTCAAAGACTGAGTGAAAATATTCATTAAATAGTTCACAGATTTCCTGAGTATCATTGGACGATCTGTCAGTTAAATACATTGTGTCAGGTAGATCAGTCGAGCCCTTTTTTGTTGAAAAGAGTCGGAAAAGAGTTGAAAAGAGCCGAAATCACAAAACCTTCGGTAAATTTTCCATTTTTTATGGAATTTAAGTTTTTCTTTGTGAATTTTGATGAGTGCTTTAGAATACCAAATAGGATATCGGTTTTGACTACGAGAGAGCTTGGTCGGAACAGTTTGATCAATTACATCATTAATGACTTTATAGAAAATTTTAGTACATGACTCTAAATTCCTAGAATTAAAAATGTTCTACCTACCATTCAATTTCAGATAAAAGCTCATTGATTTTTTCGTAATCAGCTTGATAAAACAATCTAATTGTTCGTGTTGAAGGTCGGAGGTTTCGAACATGCGTAACTTTTGTGGTCATCTTTAAGGTAGGACGATGGGCGTCCTCAGTAATTAAAGAAGTATCGCAACTAAACACTTTGCAGGGGTTTCCGCTTATAACAAGGCCAAGTTGTATACCACTAACATTGTGTACATGATTAAATTGACTGAAGTTGGTAACACTAAAAAAGTTAGGTAGCGCATTTATACAAACATCTTGACTGGCATAATTAATTGTAAAAGCGTTGGTATTCGATGGCCAATTAGCCGCAGAAATATTGAAGTCTCCGAGAATTAAGTAATCGTTATTGGGCTTGCTAAGGACAACATCAGTTACATAATCGAAAAAGGCAATAAGTGTTTCATTATGATGGCGGTGATGTGGGAAGTAACCACAAAATATGTGTGATAGGGGAGTGTATTTTCCAGATATTTCCAATTTCAATAGCCTCGGCAGAGGCTTTCTTAATAGGAATTATTGATTTACTATGAACAGATATACTCTTATGTATAGCTATTAGAGCTTCTCCTCCAAGTCTACCTCCATACGTATCATAATCACGGTCACAGCTGTACACATTATATCGTTGATCAAAAAGTTCTGAATCAAAGATATCCGGTAAGAGCCAAGTATCAGTTAGGCAAATTATGTCATAATTGCACAACAGAAGATTTCGACTAAAAGCATTGGTCTTGGAGCGCAGGCCACGTACTTTATGGTAATAAATGAACATTTTATTACAAGAAACCATTATAGCTAAGTTTAGACGTGACACTCAAGAGGTTTACACCACATAATGATAAATAGGCTGATTAATATTTTGTGGAATCCATTGTTTATGAGGATTGTCCAGATCATAACAGAATTTATAAATGTGAACAGAAAATTTGGTTTTCCCTTCCTTGTAAAAAAAATAAATAAAAAAAAATAAAAAAAACTATAGAGCAAACCAAAACATAGTGAGCACAAATAAAATGGCACAGAATACTTAGTAAAATAAGCTATTAAGAAATAAATCAAGCGAGAAATACTAGTTGGCGATTGAGGGTGATTAACGTGAACGTAGTACTGTTGACCTACATCAGTAAGATGACTGAGAACGATATTAAACACTACTTTTACGTGATTTTGTTTAAATCGTGTTCGTTGGCAATAAGAATTACAGGACTGGTGTCGTTGCGTCGGGTAAGAATGGCAGTTTTTCACCCAGACGTATGCATATTGTTTTTTCTTGGCGATTAGTTTAGTACGTTGCAACAGAGCTTTATTAGAGCTAGTAAGGTGTTCATTGAAATAGATAGCTTTGTCTGAGGTTTCATAGCCAATGTCACTAGCTTTCCATTTAAGCCTTCGTACTCGCGAGAGGAAGTCATCTTTTTTATAGCAGGCTAAGAAACGTATCACAATAGGTCTAATTTTTTTAATTTCTGAATGGTAGTCCTCGTTCTGAGATTTCACAGCGCGGAATACCCATCTGGCTTCGGGTATAAAACCGTACATTGCGCAGCCTGCATGGCGAAATGAAACAACATAAATGAATATAATATTTTGGATTAAATTATTATTAAGTCGTATTTCCTTTATAGAAGATGAAAGAGTATTTACCAATTAGTCTGCCCCCATATTCCCGTTTTTGTGAATTAAACAAGTGAAATATTAGGAGCGCATAAGCAGTTCTATCCGGTTCTATCGCGCGATCAGACGTGAGTGAGTGAATAGCATTCATCTTAGCCGTGAGTTAGTGAGTTGCCCGCTTGTCCGAGTTGTCCGCCCACTTGCTGTGCAATGCGACCGTCGATAACCCCCATTGGCCCGACGGGTGTACTAAGTTCTATCCATCTCATCTGTGCAAGCGCATCCCTGTCACACGACCTATTGTACACCTGCGGCCCTGGTTGCTGGTTGAGTCACAGTCATCTAATACAATGTATCGCTCACCCGGGAATTCGAGCTCAGAATCAAATATTCTACAAATTTCAAGTAAATCTGAAACATCGCCTATTAGTTTTGTTAATACACGTAATAAACATAAGAAGAGGTCAGACGAGCTACTCACCGATCTTTCGGAGCTTAAGAACGAAATTAAGGAGCTGCTATCGTCATTCATGGCCCAACAGAAGAGTGAAAGAGTACAAATCACAACGTCTTTAAAAACAATTGTAGGCTCGCTCTCCTTTCTACCAACACAATATGAAGATATGGGAAAAAAAGTAGGTTTTAGAACAGGAAAGTCACAAGGACAAAGAATATATATTTATCTTAGAAAATAAACTTGGAAATTTACAAAAATCTCAGCGGAAATGCTCCTTCGAAATAAAAAATGTACCAAAACTGAGCGTTGAAACGAAAACATCACTACTAAACATGATCTCTAACCTATCTTCATCACTCAAGATCGACGTTGAAACAAATGACATCAAGGACATATATCGGGCCTCCAGTAAGGGAGAAAACAAACCCATACTTGTTGAAATGACCTCCCACATTCAGAAACTGAACCGTATGCAGGCAGCTAAGAGATATAACATACATAAAAAAAACAATAAGTTAAATACATATCAGCTTGGCCTGAAGTGCAACAACATTCCGATTTTCCTGTCTGAACATCTTACTCAAAAAGGAAACAGACCAAAACCTTAAACTACAAATTTTGCTGGACCTCGATCGGAGAAGCAAGTAAGTAATTAATGAAACCCAAATGACTGTTTATATATGTCAATTTTTCATATTTACTATTGCATACTATTGTTAACGTGTATGTCTGTACACACCTACACACCCACTTGTTTACAATATACACACTAACACCTGCACTACATCTACCTACCTACCTACACTAACTACACTACCTACACCACACCTACACTACACTTACACTACGTACACTACCTACCTACTTACACCTACACTACCTACACTACACCTACACTACATCATACACTCATCATTTACTCATTAACTGCTTATACTACATCTTTAAACATGCATCATAATGGTAACAAACTACAGGTCAAAGTTTATGAATTAACATTAACTCATATCGTCAGATCATACAAAATTAATTGCATAAATACAATTTTATATATACCTAATGTTACATATACTTAACATGTTGAATTTACTTATTTTATCAATACACTGATTGTTCACTTAACGCGCACGGAGTTTGATACTCGCTGAAGTTTTGATAGAAGACCGACGTACGCGACGATGACTGGTATCGACTGTGATGACGGTGAACAAGTTTGAACTTGTAGGTACGTGTCCTTGAGGTGCGCAGGCGACAATTATGACGCAATCCGACGCGTAGATACTAATGTGCCGGGCCTTGTCGTTCACAACTGAAGATTCGTTTCACGACGAATAACTGATTTCTTCTGAAGGTGATGAATGGTTTTCAGCTCTCGTGCTGAGTTCCTTCCCCTCATGGGCCACCAAAAATGGTGGTCTAGTAGCTCTATTTACAGATCTAGTTATAATAAGCCTATACCGCAGCCCGTCTTTTTAAGGAACACTGACGACTTCCTTTTCTCGTTACAATCACTACTCGATAAATATAAATCTTATCAAAAATAATAGTTACAGGTGACATTAACATAGATATTAAAACCGATTCCATAGATACTAACTCCTCACATTACCCCACCTCATTGGCTTACCATGGACTTCCACCTTTTCAGGTGGGTCGCCGTAAGCGTTGCGTGAGCGTAAGTTATGACGTCATGAGTTACGTTTCGCCGCGACCACAACGACCGCGGTCGCTATGTGGAACGACTAAAGGAGCATTGTGATCGTTGTGGACGTGGTAACATGGCGACCGTAAGACCGTTTACGACCGTAACGCTGGCAAACAAGTGGAACGGCAAAAACTGTGGTCGTGAGCGTGATCGTTGTGGACGCTTAGTGGAACGCACCCTAAAAGAGCATTTTGATCGTTGTGGACGCTTAGTGGAACGCACTCATAGTGATGTCATTTGTCTTAGTATTGATTTTCACGAAAATGCTTGTCAACTGTACATAAACAAATAATTCTATGAACAAGGGTACAATGTGCAGTAAAACTAACGCGAATGACGCAATGTGATAGCTGTAAATGTAGATAGTAAAATCACGCTACGCGCCCTTGATGTGGCTATTCGACGTCGAGCCGCTGTTTTGTTAGGTTATCTTGGTCAGGCTCATGTAATAAAATGTGTTAGTTTTCGCTAAGAGGATAAAATAAAATATTAGGTAATATATTTCGTAAAACATTGAACTAATTTATTATTGTGTCACTCTAAGATACAAGATAGCTACTCTAAAAACTTATCAGTGTAACTACCGATCATTTTTGTTGATAATTCATGATGGCAAAAATATTATTAAAACCAGTTATAATCAACTCTAGCTGCTCAATTATAAGGACTACAATTAAATACGCCGGAAATATTCACGTTAGCACGCTGCATACTGAAGCTGAAGAAGTAAGTGAAAAAATTTCAGTTGGTTTCATACAGTTTTTTCCAATTATTAATTAATAATAACTATGTATATGTGTATATCATAAATATTCATGTTTATTATATTTCATTTATTTAATCATTACACTTTAATTAAATTCACACCTGACACAATCTTGCATCATCCAACCTGCGATGGCTGGCAAAAAATGCCAGGCAATAAATTCGAAATATTTTACAGCTCATGTTCAAATCGTCATAAAAACTTTTTTAATAATAGTACCTAACTATAAATTACAGTTCTACATGTAGAGTTCCGGTCTTAAAAAGATAGGTTCAAATAAACCTTTATTAATATTAGCATTTAAACTAAAACGAAACTTATTTTGTTTCTGTGGCAATCAATTATACTTAATACCCACGTAAAAAAATATCTGGATAATATTTGAATTACGAATGCGCCAGTGCCTACAAATGGCCAAGTACTTTTAAAACACAATCCCATAGTACGATATAAAATGCGCTCCCCAAGTGCCAGTGATGCGTATAATCCAAGCAATTTAAATGCGTCGCTTAGTTTCACACATATAGTCAAATGCGTCCATGTGAATAAACCAAATGTTACTACGATGATTATGTTACTACGGTTTTTCTTTGCATAACATAATATTCTGCTTCTTCAGCTGTCTATAATTTCAGAACTTAAAACACTGCGTTTCTATTGTGCCAGTAACTATATGAATAGTCATTACCTATAGTTATAGCAGGCCACGGGGTTGGCATGTTGTTGGTCTGGAGTAGAAGCATACCTACAATTTAACCCGGCGAGCATGAGGTGAAAAAAGTTACATCAAGCATGAGACTGGCTACGATATACCCAACATAAAATCTACCTTAATAAGATTTTGTATCAATTCAATGATTTTTTTAATTATAATTTGATAAATAAAGTTTTAATTAATGAAATTAAACACACGTAGTTGTAATCATTCAAATAATTATTTATTTATTTATGTTATTCAAACATTACGTACCTAATTAAATGAAAAATGAACAAGAAGGTTAAAGAAAAACGAACGAAAATAATTTCCTTTGGAATTTCAATCAACTTAAAATTTAAAGATAGTGAGATCATCTTCTAAAAATAACCTAAACAATATTTTTTTATTATATGATTACACACTACTGTCCAGATCGGCACAATTTTCGCCAATCAATTTGGCATGCTCAAAGCAGATGGCTTCGCGCAAACGTTGCAAGAATGTTTGGTTTTTCTATCCTTCTTACATGGACAATCCTGGCATCTGACAAGTGTTCCAGGTACATACATGCGAGGTTGAAGGTTTTAGGAGCTGCTTTTCGATGCGCTAGCGGATGTAGCTTGGAATATATTTTTTCGAGTTTCTTGAATGTAAGTGTTCGTAAATCATGGATAATCGCAAACTACGAATAAATTCTGTTCTCTTCATCGAAATATTTTTATTTTCCCGATAAATAATGTAAGCATTGATAGCTGCCATGTTCAAGAGACCGTAAAATAAAGTAATAGGTCATCGTTTACAATTGCGAGAACCGTTGTAACTGGCACCAAGTTCAGCCACCATATCGACGCCAGCTTTGTTCGAGTTGTAAAATGTTATTATTTCAGGCTTGTGTTTCTCTCCAGTAGATTCATCAATTGATTTATCATCATGCATGGTGGACTTAACAACAACCACCTTGTTTTTCTTTTGCATATGAAACAAGTGTTATATCTTTTTGAAATCCGAAGAGTGATCTGGTAGGTTGTCTCCCAGTTGTACTGAATGACCCAGGGATCTGTTTCAACAGACGCAAGGCGATGCTCATTTAGTAGATGCAGCATTAATTCGTATCCGGTGAACCAGTTATCAAATGTCACATTGCGGTGCGAACGTGATCACGATGGAATGAGTCTTTCCACTACTTCAAAGGGTTTATTCCTGAATGCATATGGTCCCGAAGGTTGTTTGCCTGCATATACTTCTAAATTTAAAATATAAAAGCTTTTGGCATCCACTAAAGCGAAAATTTTTAACCCGTACTTAGCCGGTTTGCTTGGAATGTAAACTCTGAACAAGCATCGACCTCTAAACGCTAGTAATATGTCGTCTATAGTCAGGAATTCACTCGATGAGTACGCATTTTGACAGAGCTGTACAAATTGATCAAAAATGCTTCTGAAGGCTGCCATGTTGTCAACCTTCTTCCGGTCTTCTCTCGTTGATCTCTTATCAAATCGTATGCTATTTTGCAGGAACTGGAACCTCTTGCATATAGAAACAAGCATTATTAGCAGCACTTTTGATTTGTCTTTGGCGAATTTTTGAATTAGTGTGTATCAAGATTTCATCAATCATATCCAAAATGACAAAAATATTCCAGCATTCGTATTCTGTAGCAGAATTTCTTGCTATATATTTACTTGGGCATATTCGGTTACAATGTTTTCCGAACGGAGTCTTACGTTAGGACGCTCACGGTGCTTGTATCACTTTGTACCATCTCTAGACGTATAAAAAGAGCCAGTTACGCGCCGAGAAGCTGCGACTCTTGCTCTAAAGAGAGACAGTGGTAAAACGTCCTCGGGGTCACTGTCTGGTTTACTTGCTTCTTGTCTGGAGCACGATGAATCATCAAGTGGGTCATTAGATGTAACATCAACTGAACTTTCGTCCTCTTGTTCAGTGCCAGAATTAATTTCATGCTCACTACAGATCTGTCTCTTGCTCTGAACTGGATTCACCAGAAGAATCAATGACTGTTGCCTCTAGCATGGAACGAATCCAATCTTCTTTTCTTTCCATATTCATTGTGACGAAAAACTGAAAACAAAATTTAAATCAAAACTATAAAATAACTAAAATAAACCAACGAATGGAATTATAGATTTTGTATTTATATTCCAGCGCAAAAAGTTCACAAAGACGATTAGTAAAATCATAAAAAAATATAATAGTAACGTAACTAACCTAACTTCACGCCTGTAATCCCCGAAGAGGTAGGCAGAGGAATGCAGAACACTCCCACGTTTCACCGGTTACATTTAC
>DWMG01000049.1:0-28952 GCA_018244855.1 Elbella merops
TCTGTTATAGCAGGGTGTACCACGTGCAGGTGAGGTTGGCTTGGGCTCCTGAGATGGTGGTTGGAACCCCTTACACCGCAAAGTATCTGTATAACCATGCATAATCTCAGCTAGTTATTCTATACTGAGATCAAAATTTGGTGCTTCTGGTCTCATGTAATGTTAAGTACTTTCATACCGATTAGCTACATATATAAAAAATATAATATATGTTTATACACAACTGCAACATTCTGCCTCGTTGGTCGTGTTGGTTGCAAGTGCGACTGCTGATCAGGAGGTCCCGGGTTCGATTACCGGATCGAACACTACAAAAATTTTCTAATTTAGATTTTTTAGTAGTGGTTCGGAGTCTGGATATGTGCCCGATGTACGGCAATAGGCTCACCACCAATAGGTGGTGAAATGGAATACCATATATACCACCAATGGAATACCATAGTGGGACGTAAACGTAACCGGTGAAATGTGGGAGCGTTCTACATTCCTCTGCCTACCTCTTCGGGGATTACCGGCGTGAAGTTACGTTTTTTATGTTTATACATAAGTATGTTACAAGGAGCCCGCCAACTACGACTTTACCTACAAGGTAAATGACTTTGAGACGGGCAGCGACTTCGGACACACGGAGACCCGGCAGGAGAACAAGGCGGAAGGCACTTACTTTGTAGTTCTACCTGATGGTACTAAGCAGGTAATGGAAGTCCGCATTAAGGCACTAACATGGAAGCTTGGTAGTGATAATAGCCTTAGGCATTTACAATTTAACATCCCATTTAATTTGTCTGGGGTTCGAATCCCTAGTAGTCAACTTTTAGAAAGTTATGAGCTGTAATATTAAAGATATCATCGAAAGGAAACCTGCGCGTCTTACATTTTCCCTAATGTCTTCTCTATTGCTTATAAAGTCCTGAAATAAAATAGCTGAATAGTATTGAATTCACAATAAACGCAAAAGTAGTTCTATAATTATTTTGTAACTCCTCTTTTATTATTAATATTCATCTCTAAAACTATGAATTACTACAACATGTGTCTATTTGTAATTATTGACAGGTAGTGGAATATGAAGCTGACGAGAGAGGTTTCAAGCCCAGGATATCGGTGGAGCCAGCTGAGGGAGCGACTGGGAGATCAGGATCTGGGTACGACGAGAACGCATCAGACCTGGCCAGATCTGGAGACGGACCTTATTAAGAGTACGAAATAAAGGCTATACAATTATAACAAACGAAAGAAGCTGTTAATGAAACGTTAGTATTTAAGAAGTGATAGTTAATTGATAAAATGACCAGGCTAAAAAACGGACTTGTGCCAGTATGTGTATATACGAAAGAATCAGACATGGGTTGTTTATAGATGTATTACAATAAATTTTTAGAAGTGAATTTTGATCTAATAACGCCTGATATAAATTTAATAGCAATGTTAGTTTCACAACATCTTGTATTTCCTCTTGCAGATATATAATTATGTTCTCATCTAAATATAAATAATATAGGTATCTTACTAAATAAGCCCTTTTTTGAATTGTATAAAATATATTTTTAGTCTATATTAGAAAGAGCACTTAAAATTCCTTTTATTTTTTTCATATGTTAATCTGTACTGTTATTAAAAAAGTACCAGCCTCTGTGTATTACAATGGATGGTGATGATTAAAAATGGATGGTTTATGTACCATGTTATTTATTGTTTTGTAGCAAATAAAAAATCTTTAAAAAAATGTTCCTGCTAGAATAAGATGAAGTTTGTGATAAAATATGTTTATCAAACGAAATATATTTATTGCAAAATTATGTATATTTATAATTTATGTCCAACAAAATCTTAAATCTCCACAAGAAACCGTAGAACTTTTGTGTATTATAAATATAACTTAAATATTTCTACACTACCATAGTTGATGGCCACGACTTCATCGCGAATATAATATTAACAATAGATATATTTTATGAATAGAGAAGATAGCAGAAAAAATGTTAAAAGTAAAACTACATTTTGCCGCTGAAAATTTTAATAACTAGAATATTAAATGAAGATATCTAATAGTTTTTATTGAAATAAGTGTATAAAAAGTAAAATTAAAAAATTCTTGATATCTATCCGACAGTGTTTGCGTGATTTGCGCACAGCGGCGTACCCCTATCATATTATTTAATTAAATTATTTCAATATAAAAATGGATAGCGATGAATTTAAATTCAATAGAAAAATATTACGTGGACAAAGACTTAAAGACAATCTCATAATCTCACAATATATTTATAGGTATATATATATATACAGATAATACAACGCTTATCATAGCATCTGTAGGTACGTTTTTTAGGTGTAGGCAGTAAGGAACCAGTAGGCAGCACTAACAAATGAACGTTGCCGTCCATGGATGTCAGGAACCAATATCGAATAGGATTGTTTTCATGTACATGTACATCACACTAATGTACCTGTTATGGGCTCTAATCATTACAGTGCACGCGTAACAGTTTATGTTAGTACCTACTTTTTGTTTTCTCCCGTCTCCGAACCCGCCTGTATATTATATAACCTTATAAGGCAAGGTGCTAGATATACAGGTTAATTTTAATAATAGCTCATTAATAAAGAAAAGTAACGTCACTGCCGTAATCTCCGAAGAGGTAGACAGAGGTAGAGTTTCGAAACAAAAGCCCCCCGCTATTGTTTCGAAACTCCGTATTTCTGCCTCGGAAATGCTGCACAATGAAGTTCATCTTACATTTTCTTCGTGCGTAATATAAACACGAGAGTGAACAACGAAATTTTGAGTTGACTACATTAGATTTAATTTTATCTTTCCATCATTTAGATTCAAAAAGTTCGCCGAATTATATTTTCTACCAGTCAATACACCCTTTGAATAATTTAGGGTAGTATTAATCGTTTTAATTTTTTTCGGTTCTGAGTTACCATCTGTAATAGAACATCAGATAAGATAAAAGCTTTATTAGATATAACGTTGTCTGATATGAGAAAATAAGAAAATATGTATAACACTAATTGTAAGAAAATATAATAACCATTTTAGTAGCTCATGTGACCGACGAGGAAGTCAGATAGAGGGAGCCATCGAAAATGGCGCGCGTTTACGAAGAGAGTGAAAGGCTTCTAAGGATAGAATTGGCGCTTGCCAGTCTCTGTCCTCCCCGTAAATAACATAGGGTAACGATATAATTATACTAATATAAACCTATAATTTTTATTATAAATGTAGCGACATGTATCCTTATCAGCATAAAATTTGACGAGAATTCCCCTGATATGAATATCAAATAAGTAACTCGGATATTTGGAGTAGCAGCATTAAAAAAATGTTAATTTGCGTTTTATTTCAGCCGACCAGTGATCGCCGCAACACACCCTAATCGCCTCAACGTACCCTAAGTCTTTAATCAGTACAACTATTCTAGGGTATAAAGTTACATTTGTTTTGGACGCAAAATTTTTATTTAGTTTATACTTTACAGGGCGAAGTGAGAAAATGAATAGGAAAGTGGAACCTGCTATAAGGCTCGACAAACGATGATGATGATAATGATGATGATGATGACGACGATAATGATGACGATGATCTGTTTTCGTTACCTTTCAGACTAGCACAGGCTGTTAGATGCTAAGCGGCATATATAAATTATATCACAAATTGTCTCTAATAGATTATGCGCAGTTCAAAGTCGCTAAATGGCTGAGCTTTGTGTGACACAAGACGTTAGGAAGCCATGTTTCGTCTCACGATATCAAGTCGTGGGTTCACCCTTGTAATTTGGAACAGAAAAGATATAGAGCCGATTATGTTTAAAAAACTTATATGTGACAAAGAAACTTTTTTATTTGTAATATGTACACCTACACGTTATACAAGCGTTATGATATAAAAATTCAATAAGTAGAGAAATTTTAGACTGCACACATTACAAAATGGATCCTACTCAGCATTATGCTGGAAGTCCAAAAACAACCAGCGCTGGTCTTCCGTAGAGCACAATTGAAGACGCGACGTTATAGCAGCCAATATAAACTATCAAATTATATGAATAGCATAACTGAATAGAATAGAACAGAACAGAACACGACATGATATGATATAACATAACATAAAAAACAACATAACATAACACATGAACTAAATGTTAAAATTAAATATATAAAATATCACGAAATCGACCCAAACATTTTTAATGTACAGTGGGCAAGTATATTTGATTAAATTACACTCGTGTGAAGTCTTAATGTTTCTTGGCTTTTTTGATGTGTTAATAGAAATTGTTTCTATTTAAATTTAAATGTATGAATATGTTGCAGGGTCCATAATTGTTCCAACATTTAGATGGTGCGTAACGGAAGGATCTTCTGAAAGCAGCTGATATATGATGTCCTGTGTCGCCTATTTAATATAATTTTTGATGTTGATTTTAAAAAGTTAAATGTTCTTTTCGGTTTCTTGATTCTCTATTTTGCATTTTAGAATAGTAAGTCTAAGATAAACGTAATACGCAATATTATTTTTATATAAATGAACTATCTTTCATAATTAATTAGTAATGATGATTTTACTATTAAATGTTTCGTGAGTGTTTATACACATGATTATAAATGTACCGGCTTAACTCACGTACGGGGTGGCCCGACTAGTTTCGGACCTGTACGAGGTCCTGCCTCATGAGCTCCCGGCGCTTGCAGCGAGTTCGCGGCGGAGACTGATGATGTTCGTAACGATATCGAAATGCTTAATTTTATTAAGATTAAAAATAGATGAATAAATAAAATTTATTGATGATTATGATTAAAAATTTACAGAATGTAAAATAAGGTAAAACCCATATAAGAAGGACATCGTACTAAATATAATGATTCTTCAGCTATTTCAAAGTGGAATCTTGTCCACCGTTTTCTTCATCGTCATCGTCATCATCTTTTACTCTTTCTATCGAGAAACTTTTGGGATTCCTCTTAGAATGAGGAACGCTTAAAATATCTCGTGTTCACTTGGACGTGAAGCGTCAGTTCCCCTTAAATCTGGATAGAATTATAAAACATATGAACACTACTCCAAGTATTTTCTGTTCTTGCTAGGTGTACCTTGAAAGCTTTATTGTCCTGTTAATGAGGAGCCATTTTTCACCCCTACCCGCTAAGTTAAATTAAGTATATAAGCTTGTAAACTAGGACATGATCTTCAGACGATCTTTATCATTGTAGCACATTGTTGCTTATCTTTGAGTTACACATTCGTGATACAGTTAGGAAGATGAAGGTGAGTTATAGTTTATCTTGTTAGATATAACGAGACTTGTGATTTTATTATTTTCTGTATTAGGCACGGGAGAGTAAAGAAAATCGCTTAACGGTTTATAGTTAACGTAACATCACGCCTGTAATCCCCGAAGGATTAGGCAGAGAAGTTTAATACATTCCCACGATACACCAGTTACGTTTTAGTCCCATGGAATAGATATAGGTATAGATTAGGATATTTATGACGTTTACTTCCTCATCGGTCCCTTTTATTATTTTTATAATTATTTATTCTTTTACTAGTGAAATTTTGCAGTGACGAAGACGTTTTTAAGAAAAAGAAAAACACATATCTATTCCATTTACTGTTTCTAAAACATGTCAATGGTTATTTTAAAGTATATTGTTTAACAATTTTTTGTTTTCAGTTTCTGGTACTCTTATCCGTGGTCGCTTCCATTGCGTTTGCGGAACCACCTCCGTCTAACAGGTAACATACATAGTTCTTCTACAGTAATATAATGATATAGACGTTTATACTGCGAAGCAATTTATTTCACAAAATTATGCAATATTTTTAAGGGCACCGAAAGTCACACTAATAACATCAAAAATAGTGATAAAGTGAGACAAATACACATCATCATCAACTCATTTATAGTCCCACTGCTGGATACGAGTTTTCTTACAGAATGAGGTCTAAGTTATGGTTTAAGACAAAAAATATGCAAAATATCGTATTCAAAACATCTATATTCGACTTTCAATGAAGTCTTTAAAAGTGAATAAAAATGTACATTGCGGGACAATAGCTCAATAAAACAACTTTTAATGTAAAGGGTACTCACTGTTGACCACTGCCTCTAATAGAATTTTGCAACTGATCTCGAACAGCATTATAGGATTGAAATACACGAATGGAAATTTAAAAGATGTTATTTTCAGCTACTTGCCACCTTCAGCGAATGGCCGCAGTGCTGGTTACCCGCAAGGAGGACCCGCTAGTCCCGGTTTCTCCGATGGGGCTCCACAGGTCATAGCTGCTAGGAGTTTCCCTGGTCAGGGACATGGGGCCCTAGGTTCTCATGGAGCCAATGGTGGTCATAGCAACCATGGAGGTCATGGAAATGGAAATGGATTTTCTAGGTACGTTTTATCGCATTTGTTGTTAAAATCATCTGATACACACATATACGAGCGTAGTAGTGCGTCTACAATCAAACGTGCATATAAAAATAATCTTTACGTACCGCAAATACGCTAGTCTAAAAGAGCCGTAAATTTCTTCATTTTAATCGGTAGTTTTCTTCGCGTAACACTGTTCTACAATCATTATAAATATCACTATTTCAGATAGAGTTTTTTTATAATATTTATGAGCTAGGGATTGCAGTTTTAAGCTAAATTTTGTTTCTCTCTGAATAATCGACTTCTCGTCTGTACGTTTCCGATTGTGCAGTTTTTATTAAGTTTTACAATTCAGATGAATGTTTGTACCAATATTATTTAAAGATTCTCGAAAATTACAGGAGCAATGGTCATGATCATGGTGGTAACGCCAGGTTCGGAGGTCAAGGAGAACACCAAGGATATGATCACAACGCTGGTGCTTTTGGAAGAAATGCTCTGGACGAGTTCAGTGGTGTAAGTAGAACATAATTATTTCATTTTCGTTATATACCAATAGAGAGAAGAAAAAGCTGAGGAGCAGTTTGAGAACTTTAACAAGATATGAGGAGAGACGCAAGGTATGAAAGGCAAATAACATCTGAATAATCCCACACATACACATTATCTCTAGGCCAGCATTGGGGTTACCTAACTACGAGAATAATAGGCCAGCCGTATTATTCTCTCCTTGTTCTACTAACAATAAGTTATGCCTTCACTTTCTGAAGGAATACAAATCCTGTCTCTCGTTCTTCCTAACGATCTCGAAGCTATCCTTCCTAATTAACGATTGTGATAGATTCCTTTTCCCTCTAACGCTACCAAGTTAACAGCATCAGCAGAAGTTAGTATAAGTACTTATTAAGCATTAATGTACAGTTCGAAATTTAACTGACAATAGTACTTATACTAAGTTCTGTACACAGGAGCCCGCCAACTACAATTTCGGGTACATGGTGAACGATTTCCAAGAGGGTACTGACTTCGGACACCATGAGGAGAGGCAGGAAGAACGAGCTCATGGCGAATACCATGTTGTATTACCTGATGGGAGGAAACAGGTGAGCGAAGCGAACTGTACGTGGTGGGAAATGTGATACAATTCCATCTTAGCCAAAAAATCGGATTCTGACTGTAAAATTAAAAGCGTTTTTAAAATTAGGTATGTCATAATGTACCTAACGGAGAAGCAAGTCATCGTGAGAAAACTTACACAAATTGAAATGTTCTCTAAAGCGTGTGAAGTCGTTAAAAGTGTTAATGATGATGATGATGAATACGATATGAAAGTGTACCTATAAAGTAATTTTCATAGAAAAGGTTTATCAATTTGTATTTTATTGCTAAAGTCTGTGATATCGGTAGACATATTTTTTATAGGAAAAAGAAAGTTTGAGAAAAAGCCTTAGTAAACCATTGAACCATAAAATATATCCGGAACGTTTATAGCAAAATTATTACTCTTTAATCGATTGTGTGTAACTCGTCTGTCTACATTTCAACCTTAAATAAAAAAGTAAATCTATTAATTGGTTTGCTTTGAAGAAAATTTATTAAGGTTGATTGGTTTTCTAAATTTTTGTAGCTTTGGCTTCATTAATTCTTTAATAAATGGTGCCACGTAATTATTTCTTAATGACTTGTCGAAATTGATATATGTTTTGTTCCCAGACTGTAAGCTACGAAGCAGATGAGCATGGTTTCAAGCCGCGCGTGTCTTACCAAGACACAGAAGATCTATCTCGTTCGAACGGCTACGATTCAAATGCTAACAACTTGCACAGCGGAAACCACGGCAACGGACACAATCATGGCGGCCATGGTAACCATGGCAACTCCCGCTCTAATGGATATTGACTTATTTTAATTTCAATATCAATTTTGGTTCCTTTTGTTTGAATTTTTTTGAAAATTTATTTCACTATTTATTGCGTGCTTTTTGAGCTAAATCAAAAAAGTAGGCAATAATTTTTGTATTTATTATATTGCTTGTATTTAAATTTATTGGGAGTTAAATTTTGTAATAAATATTTATTATCTTGTGCTTGCGGTTTTGTTTTTAAGGACACATAGGTAAATTTATCTAAGCGATTAAAATATAATAATAAACTCGCCCGGACGTTGCTGTATAATTTATTATACAATTGGGAGAAGAAGACAATAACTTCGTTAACGATTGACAGTTCCAAATTTCAAATGTCTTCAATAAAACTATTAAATGCTAGGGAAATATAACTTTGAAAACACCGTACTTTATTCTCTTGTTTTGTTTAATTTATTTTAAACAAATAGAATTTACATACTTCTAAAACTGGAATCCCCATAACAATTGACATTTTTATACAAAGAAATGTTAGATTATGTGAGTACATCTGCATGCCGGATTCCCATAAGATGATCTTGTTGATCACTAATCAGATCGTGCACAAACGAGACTAAATGATCAAATATTTACAATCGAGCGATACCTTTGATCGATCTTGAATATCTACGCGTCGGAGCGAATAAACACTTCCGAAAACCTAATCAAAAAATGATCTAATCGATAATCTCCGTTACGATAGCTTTTTTTATATCGGTATTGTAGCTTAAGTATCTCTGAAAACTATAAAGATACAAATATTAAATCGAGTAATAAATGTGACATTATTAATTGATGAATTGCGCATAATCTATCATCAACGTGTACCTAATTTATCGAATTATTTTGACGATATGCCATCCAGAGAGTTTCAAGTTTGTAGCAAATGTCAAAATGTAGAATTTACGTTACACAGATCTGGTAGTTTGTGCTCATATTTTTTCTTCTGTCCATGGAAAATGAATGTAAGAAATGACGATTTTAACACTAAATAAAAAAGAACATGAATAAATTGAATAATGGTAACAAACTTGACTCAATAGCAAACAATGAGATTAAGAAAAACAGACTATAGAGCTACACTCTATTTCGTTATCTAATAAGCACCTTTAACACCAAAGCCCGTAAGAAGTATTCGGAATCAACCTATGTAGTTGTTAATAACTTCTTTGTAACTATATTGACATTGTCAAACTGACAGTAGAAGTATAGGTAACCTGTCTCAGATCTGTCTTCGCAACTCTATGGTTTCTACAGCATAACTTCATACTGGGTCAGTTATTTGTTGGTACAGAAATTTTAAAACTTTTAATTTTGAACAATTGTACCAGTACACATCACATAGAACTTTAATAAACCATCACCGAAACATATTTTAAATATGGCGCTGATAGTGTTCCGTTTGAAGATAATTCATTGATTGCTAAATCAGTCTTACACTATTTTGATTCAGAATGTAAATGGAAATACATGGCTAAAATATGTACCGACTTATCCCACGTATGTTTTTGGGAGTAGCCCTTCTAGTTTGGTCCTTCAATCGTTTTGTGCTATACATTGACACATCATTCTTGGGATTTAAATTCCATCGTTACGATCTCCACAATATGTCGGTAACATTTTTCACGTCAGTACCTATTACGCAAAAAACCTGCGATATTTTAAAATCTCAAGTGCCTTTTGCTGTACTGTGCTATGATGCGAGTATAAAACACGGATTAAATATTGACGTAGGCACAGGACAAGACCTTGACTATGCGCTCCAAATTCGCATTAGTTTACCCAATCACCCAATTCCAATATTAATTTGATCTATCGATAAATATTGAAATAGCTATCAATAGGCATTGTTTGCTGTTTTTTAGGCGGTTACCCTCATATATAATCGGAGAGCTACTTGACGGAAATATCAGTCGAACAAGCGCTTCCAAGATCTCAACAATGAAGGTAATTTTTTTTATTATTTTAAAAATTTACCTATTTGTCTATTGGTTATTAATTGGCACTGAGCCGGGCGTTTTAGATTCGATTCGAACCAGTGCAAATGATATTAAAATATTTAAGAGCATACATAATTCTATATATAAGTATGTTATTCGAACTATATTTGTAAACGTAATCTAGTATTAACGGACTCGTAATAATTGATCGCATAATGTTCACTCATTTTAATAATATCAGCCTCGGTTATTTCTTAACTGTGATGGATATACGTAAAAGTAAATCGTCATTTATATCTTCAGGTGTTAGCTGTTATCCTCGTATGCTTCTCGTACGTGGCTGCACGGCGGTCAGGACCATACCTTCCCAGCGGCTGGAAACCAGATGGTCCAGCTTTTTTTTTACCGTCTGAAGTATCGGTGAGTATTCGGTATTAAATTGACAGTTGAAACGTATGTTTAATTTAAATATTTTAACATGAGTTGACCCACCTATGGATATTAGTGCATATAATAACTGTTTGATTACATTGGATTTTTGATATAGGTTCCTTGTAAGGGGAGCTAGATCATCAAGATAAGATTGTATTAAAACCAAAGAGAGACAGTGACTAAATTAGTATTCAATGTCTAGTTTATCATTTACATAATAATTCCTTGATAAGCAGTGATAGTCTAGTGGTTAAGAATTATGCCACTCACTCCGGGGGTGCCTGGTTCAAACCCATGGCGCGCACCTCTTTATAAAAGTGCGTTTTAAATTTAAATATCACTTGCTAACGCTGAAGGAAAACATCGCTAGGAAACCTGCACACCTTAGAATTTATAAAAAAAAAAAAATCTTAGGTGTATGAAGTCTGCCAACCCGAACTTGGCCCAGCGTGGCAGACTATGGCCTTAACCCGTATTCCAACAGTGGAATTGTAATGGGTTGAAAAAAAAAAAGAAACATATTTACATAATTAATAGAAAAATATTTATTCAGTTCAATAAAAATTATTTCTTTAAGCCTCTTAGTCTTAAAAGACCTGAAATGTTTAAAACGAACAATGATAAAATAATTTCAGCTAAAACAATCGCATATCTTTATTTTTTCAATTTACAGAAACCAGTAGAAAAGCCAGTTGAAGAAGTGGTATTCCAAGAATCCGAAGCATCAGGTTCTGATTTTCTCCGCGAATATGGTCCGCCTAAGGTTCAAGAAGTATCCCAAGAGCTGTCTCAACAGGGTCTGCCAGATGCTGTGAATGAGCAACTTTTTGATGAGGCTGTTGTTAAAACTATAGTCAATCAGGAAATTTCAGATGCGGTTGCTGAAGTTAATGAACAGAAGACTGAAGAAGGTAAGGCTTATAAAGTGCATACATATTCCCAACAGTTTGGCCTACTCAAGAACCACTTTTGCTTCTATTTATAGTCTGTGTTACTGCCACCCGTAAGAGAATTTTGAGCAGTATTTACGTCTAACTATTATAATCTTATTTGCTTAATAATATGTGTTTTTCCAGTTATTTCAGAAGTTACCTCGCCAGAATCACAAGCAGTTGTAGAGGATGTCACCTCAGCTGCCGTAATAGAATCTGTTTCAAACGTCCACGTAGAGGGTACAGATGTTAACTCGGAAAGTGCTACAGTTACTAACCTTGATACTGTTCAAGAGATCGCCTTTCAAGTAGAAACTACAGCAACCACTTTAGAAGTTGCTGAAGAAGTGAATAATGAAGCAACGAGTGTACCGTCAATTACCCAGGTCGTTGAAGAGTCTATTGTAGACGCACAGCAAGTAGCAAGTAACCAACAAGAATCTGAACAATTAGTAAGCCAGATAGTAGATGAATCTACCGTAGCAGAAGCAAATAAAGTTTCTAGTGGACATGAAGAATCAACTAGTGTTGTCCAGGAACAGCAAACTGTAGTCTCTAGAGATGAATCATCTGGCGCGACTGTTTCAGAAGAGGCTGAAGGCAAGATTGAAATTGTTAAGGAAATACAGTCTGTAGAAGAAGAAGTAAAGAAGGTAGAAGAAGTAGTGCAGAACATTCCAACATTAATCATTAATTTAGAAAATGAAGTTAAAACGCAACAGGTACAATGTTATATTCATTAAGTCTTACTATAAGATTCATATCGATTTTTATTTATAATTTAGTATTGTATCTATGAGTTATCAATAGTTTAATTAGGTAAATGAAAAATTACTTAACATTTTTTTTTAGGCTGAAATTATTCAAGAGATTCCGGCGGTAGTTCAGGAAACATTAGGGTAAGCAGACTGCATTTCTTGTCTTTTATTAACAGCTATTAACTTTTTCAAACCGTTTTGGCAATATATTTAAAATGCGTTGTTATGTATTTATTTTATTAATTTATTAACAATTTTAGCCCATTAGAACAAGCTCCTGAAGGCTTTTTGGAATACGGACCTCCCGGTTTTACGGAGTATGGTCCGCCAAAAGACGCTCTTGGAGACAACACAATTGAGGTAATACACAAATTAGCAAATATATGTATTTATATTCCTAAAATAAATATATTTGTAAGTATTAACCGAATAAGCTGTGAGTTACTTCCTATTTAGGGAATTACTTGTAAATTATAAATTCACCTTTAGCGCAGGGATTTGAACGTTTTATGTCTATCCGTCCTTATCCAAACATTGATTACACAAAATAAACAAAAGCGCCATCTAGTGGAAAACTAAACTAAATACAATTTGAAGCCACTAACTTAGTAATATTAATCATTTCTAATAAAACACGAAAATATCTGATTTCTTACTAGATTCCGCAGCGTTGTTTTGATTATGATTATTAAAATTAAGAATATAGATTGTTAAAGCATTTACGAGTAAAATACGCGTAATGTCTTTTTACAGGAAAATTTAGATGAACAGTCCGTTAGAAGTAACGAGGCAAGAAAACGTCGCTTCTCCCCAAAATTCAGGTACATCCAAAAATATTTCTTGAAAATCATAATTTCAGCACTATTTAGTGTAGTTATTTGAGGTAACATTTCACTTAAAGTTTTTCTCTCTTGAAATTACAAGTAAACGTCGTTATACTGTGATAATCAATTATAATGTAGTCCACCCGCGTAACCGTTTCCAACTTTTGTAATGGTTTATGTTTTTTTTTCTACAGACCATCAAAGAAAAACCATTGAAAGGTTTCGAACCATCGGCTGCTTATCTCATGATACGAATACCATACTTTATTTATGTTTAAGCTGCAATAATTATTGCCCCATGTTTATTTAAATGAAGTGTATATAAGAATTATGATGGAAATATTATTAATAAAGGATTGAATTTTATGATTATTTTCTTTTATTTATATGTATAATCGAAAATGTTCAAACTGTGATAAATGTAAATATTAATGTATACTTATGATATAGAATTTGGAATTTTTTTTTAAAAGTACGTTATAATTTTTAAGTTAAAAAATTTCCATACAAATGTTATGTAGGTAAATAATTATCTTGATTAAAAAATACAAACACAAAAACAGTGATTATGCAAACGGCTCTATGCTCTATGGTTTGAGTTGGTCCAAGGAAAGTGACAAGTTGGCAAATTGACAGCTTGTAAATCACTTCAGTTCGGTTATTCATTTGGTGCGGTCGGTGTTGTTTGTTGCTGTCTTGTTTTTTGTTTACATTTTTATTTTACTTCAGAAATATTCGTCACAAACTTTTTATTTTGGAATTAAGCTAGGCTACGATTGTGTTGTGAAACGCTGTGATAGTTTACCTTATTTGATAACACTTAAGTTTTTTTAAAGTGAAGTCATCGCTCCGTAGTTGTGGTTTTCGGTTGTCTTATTGTGAATATTTTCGTCCGTTTGTGTTTAACATTTAAAAATATATTGTTTGGGAACTGTGAATCTGCATTCATAGATTTCTCGTCAGGTGAGTTTCATAATAGCCTACGTATTCTTCCGTTGACGAGTTTTAAAAAGTTTGTTAGAAGTTTCTGAAATGATAAAATATTGATACAACTTCTTATGACTTCTTTGCGAAATTTTTTTTTGCTTCTGTGCGACCTCTAGGGAAATAAAATTTTCTATGGCTGTTTATAAATCGTGTCATTTAGTTAAATGCAAGGGTCTAACTTAAAAGTGGGTCCAGAAAGTCATAAGAATCCTACTTCCCATACGGTAACCTATGTCTATATTAAAATAATTACTTTTTTTATTATCTGTATTCCGAATTATACAGACAGTTTCGTACATTCTGCACAAATAGTAATACATAATTTTTTTTATTCAATCGAAATTATAAAAGAACTTTTTATTTTTTAATGTTGATTTGTGTTGTAAGTGTTCAGTTGTTATGTCTAGGTTTTAATTCGTAAAATATATTATCCAAAGAGGTTTTCTTCATATACACGCTAAACTAAATAAAAACCGTTTTTATGTATGTTGAAACTTTTTAAATTAACTGACTATGTTTTAGCTAACAAATCATACATTTGCATACTACATGGAAATTCCGAATGTCAGCACTGTAGGGTGAATATCTAATTGGTGTATTATATACCAGTTAAGTTTTTAGGTATTTTTGCATCTACTAGAGCACCTGTGCCTTACATATGTAAATAAATATTGTGGTACATATGATTCCATTATAGGCTTGCAGGAAGTCTGTTAGGTAACCAGATGTCTATTACAATATAAATATGAATAGTAGTATATACTTACATAGATTTTTTTATTATCCGGCCACAGAAGAAATGCTTGTGCTTATGACCCAAATATTTGCTCCGGGTAGAACTCAAATCCACATCTTTCGGCTCCGCAGTCAGGTTCACTCACTACTAAGCCAATAGATCAGTCATCTTAAGAGAGCCTTAACTGTGGTAGATTATTCACATTTATAATGTAACAATGGTAAGAATTTAATTAATGTAAGCTTTTATATCACACATTTATCATAGGTATTTCTATGTTTTGTACCTATATCCATTGTACTGATATATAATATGTGCTAACATTAAATATATGGCTTTTAACTGATGTGAATATACTGAATATACTATGTATTATTCCTTTCAAATACTGCAACCTGTATTGCCAATATCATCCAATGATATTTTAAATGTAGCAGTTATTAGAAGGAATATGTTCTTTAAGCCATATGAAGTCTACCAACCCACACTTGGTCAGTGTTGTAGACCTTGATGACCTTAAGCCTCTCATTCTGAGAGAAGACCTGTGCCTATCACTGGAGTGATATAAAGCCCAAAATAAAAGTTAAATAACAAGAAAAAGTTGTTAATGAAAGAAATTTAGTATGTATTTGATCAACATGATCTGTTTTCAATAACAAAATTGTAGCCTTGATACAAATCCTACTGCTACAATGTCTAGTGCTAAATACACATGTCACAAAACTGGTATACTTGTTTGATTACTTTCAATATGTCAGTATGTCAATGCTACAAGTAATAATGATGTTATATCCATGTATAGGAGTTGTGCCATAGATCCCCACAGGCGGACACATTAATTTAGAGTCAAATATTGCATACATCGAGATATATATTTTAAAGTGTTCAATCTGCTAATTGCTGTTATTTTAGTGAACTAAATCGAAATTATTAATATTACCATTAAGTAGAATCACAAAATTTTTTTTTTAAACTTAATATGGATTGTTTGAATAACCCGTATTTCTCCAGAGGGTTTTGGCAGAGGTTACTTCCAATTTCATCAGATATATTGTATGCTTCACTATGAAACAGGGGCTGGTATAAAAAAACCTGTATATTATGTTACATATATACAATGATAAATGTCAGTGTAATTCTGCATTGTATCTTTCGTTTTTATAACTGTATTATTTTTTATGACAATTATGTAGATAGAAACTTGTGAAAAAAGTTTGCATGTATTCAACACAGAAAAATAGTTGTACTATCTCTGTACTGTATAATGTGCTGAGTAACTTAACAAACCTGTTTGGTAAGTGAGCTGCTTTCTTACACCCTCCTTACATGAAATACGCCATTTCTATTGCAATGCTAATTGCATTGTATGTAATACAAGCATGTGTTGTGTGTTGTGGTCGCTAATTAGCCGAGGGAGAGATGCAAGTGATTATGGCTCTATGTTTTGCATTGTAAGTGCTGTTTGTGTATCATGGGACCAATTTGTTATATGTATTATACACATAAATAATAGTTATAAATCTCTATAAAACATTTTACATACATACATATCTTTAGTCCAGTCCCCTTGCGAGATAGGTAGAGAGTGTTGCGAGTCAAATTTATCTATCCTTATAGACCTAGCATTCTGCTTCTACTTTCATCATATTATATACAAACACTGCTTGTGAAGGCTTTAATTTGTCAGTATGTCTGTCCATTACATTCTTAGAAACAATAATATAGCCATGTTAGCCCTGCTGTTTAGTGGCAAAAGCAATTGCAGTGTGCTGCTTTTCTAGACAAACAAATTGATGAACCCAGACTGAAGTTTCTCATTAAAATTATCTGCTGCTTTGTTTGCTGAGGGCTGTTAATAATTAAAGTCTGGTTTATTACGAGTCATTACTAGATACTAAATGTATGGCTTTATGTACATGTAAAGTGTTGGCTAGGATTTTTATTGTGTACTTATTTCCATAAAACAACAATTCTAATACATTTCATGAACTACCTGCGAAATCGCAACGTGATTTGTTGACTAAGAAATCACTGTCATAACTAATAATAGTTCATTATCATTATCAACCTATCTCGGCCCAATGACGGTTGCAGGCTTACCTAAAGGTCGTTTTGTCCATAATCCCAACGCTGGATATGCAGTCAGGAAATTTAGATGAGCCTAGAGAGTAATAATTGTATTTTAAATATTATCGAAATGTGTAGATATTGCACATTCCCATAGAATATTGCTCATCAGTAGATTTATGGGCGTACAAACGAGCGCGGTCAGAGATACTCTTGTAGTTCACATGTATACGTTACATCACTTGTTAGCCACATAATTGGTAATTGAGGGCGATGTGCTCTACGCGCTGAATGAGGTCGCGGCTGCGACCAGTTCGCGCTAATCGTCGCTCTGCAGTTCACTAGTTCAGTCGCCACTCGGAGAAAGTCCTTAATAACGTCGCTGGCTATTTCGCTGATCAGGAGGTCTTAGAATGTAAACATCTTCATTATATTTAAATTTCAGTTCACTCATTTTTGATTGTGCCCCAGAGTCTCCATACTACACGATATTAAACATACAACTGATCAGGCGTCCTTAGAATATGAACATTTTTCTTATATATTTTAGTTCACTAATTCAGTCGACTTCCGGAGAAAAGTCTTAGTATCTATACTCGCCATAAAAAAACAATGATCGAGTTACGTTAGAATCAGCACATTTTCAATACATAATGTTTTTATGTCAAGAGAGACGTAAATGAGAGGAAAAAGTGATTGCTGTCACTCATAGACATCTGCAATAAACCAGGCACAGAACTATTAATAGGAATATCAGGCGAAGACAGTTCAGTATGTTTAAGTTGTTGATTATATGAAAAATGCTCCTAGTCACTACTATTGGGCTGATTACTGCTACTTGTTACTATATTGTAGTGACACAAACGTCTAATTTACCAGAAGACCGTCCTTTGCTACTGACGTCACTGCCTTACGTAAAGGCTTCACTCGCCACAATTGGTCGCCTTGTTGACAGTCTGAAGTTGTATATGACATTAAAATATGAGCTGAAAAAATTCAAGCCAGCATTAATTTCTTTAAGGTTTACGTAGGGCAAAGTTTTTAAAAATAAAGCCACTATCATTTAAAATAGTCCGAAATTCTAAATTTATTTCTCACTTTTGTTTATTCAGTATAAATGGTAACGTGAGAATTCTTTTAAAATAGTCTAATGCAATTTTTCACCTGGGGTTCTGTGATTTGACAGTTTGGCTTTATTAAGATGCTTGTTGCAATTTTCCTAACTTATTTGATTTTTTAAGTAGAAAATATTAGTGCGTATGACCGTGCTTTCTAGAAAACATCGCAAGGAAACATCCATTGCCGACTATTCTTAAAAATAAACCTCGAAAATATAGTGTGGTAACTTGAATTTGGTCTGCATGGCAGGCCATCGTCTTAAATCTTCTTACTTACCATCATCAGAACGAGAAATTAGTTTCAATATTTGAAGATAAACAGATTGATGAGACGAAAGAATTTGCTAAATTAATCACTGCTTGAATTACTCCCAAGTAATGATTTATTTATTTATTTCTAATGATACTCTAAATATCACTTGAAAACTACTTAATTTAATACTTTAAATTATTATTCTTCAGTCTCGTTTGCATTGTTTCATACGAACTAGTGTCATTAGACATTCTATTTGTCTAATACAGAACAATCAGAAGTAGTTAACGGTCGCTCTTTTGGTGCAAATTGAAGTGTCGTTAGAAACCGGTTCTCATCAGACTCTATCGATCACTTAATGTCAGACATTTAGCTACTTGTTCAATAAAAAGGAACCGTCATATCCGTCTTCCTCATTGGACTTGTAGTTGTAAGTGCAACTATTGAGTAACTAAGTGGTTTTGGGTTCGATCGACGGCTTAGGTATTATTGGTTTTGTTTAATTTAATATTCGTGGTAATAGCTTTGAGTCCGGATTTGTGCCCGGTGCATGTTAAATAGGCTCATCACTTGAATCGGGGTAATCCTACACTCAAGTGCTTACCCCTTCGGAGAAATACAAGCATGATTTTAAGTTACGTTATTTCATATTCCATCTAATTATTGAAGACATCTCTGAGCAAGGATCTATTTCGCTTTATTTTAAATACGCCTTGCATTTCATTGCATGAATCACGAACCCGTATAACTGGATGCACTTGATGCTAACGGCCGAGGTTTCGATGGCCGAGACGCTTTCAAGCCTTAAAAGTTAGCCGAGATGTGAGACTTTTAAATAACTCTAGTGATATTTTGTTCTTCTTTTGTAAAGGATCCTGTTCGTGAACATTCCTTTGAGCAACGTGTTGCTACACTATGTGGAACTTCTAGAAATTTCCTGATATGAAAATCTTCGAGAGCTAATCATTTGCGATTTATTCCCTTCACAACTGTCCAAACACAACTTTGGTAATTGAGCATCAAGTGAAGGTAGTGTTTGGGTCAGATTTGTATTCAGAATTACACGAAGTATTTGCGCGTTCACGAGATATTTTGATAGTTTTATTTTTGTTACAAAATTGTTGTTATTAGCTATATCTTCACGCCATGTAACTTACGGGGTACGCAAAAAGCACCGAGTGCCAAAAATAACTGCCAATAGTAACATGTAACATCGCGTGACCAGATTTATTAAAAGACCTAGAAATTGTTAAATTATGTGCTACCTATTACACTGAGTCTCTACACAATGTTCTACGAAAATATAACACTTTTACACAACTCCCTAAATATCCATACTGGTGTTTTTCAGTGTGCGATAATGCCCCCTTGTTCGCTCTGGACATTTTCAGGGGGGTGGTAAATGGTCATAATTTTATATTAGGATGTAAATTTTAACCCTGAAACCATTTTCATTTAATACACTAGATATGTTTCAATAAGTAACATTGGGGGACGCTACAAAATTTCCGAGTCTCAAAGTGGGCAATTGATGTAATTACTTTGAGAACCTATGACCCACTCGATCAGTTCAAGTGTATATATACAATTAGTTAAACAGTTAAGTAGCAAAGAAAACATAGCCGCAGACTATCATATTATCATCAATTACCACAACGAGATTCCGATGCGGTTGCGGCTTGCGGCACGCGTTCAATGCGTCTCGATTCGGCTTAAAATCGAAAAAAATATATTTTGTAACTTACATGATTATAAGTGCATAATCAATTTATTTTACCCACTGGATCAGTGGTTTGTGTCAGGAATAATAGACAGAAAATATCCCTGCAGATGAAATCTCAAATCGTTCCACATAAAATCATCATTGTGTCAATGGTACCCTCATGTCTTGCAATCAAATCGGTTCATGAACGCGAGTAATGATAGGGGCTATTCTCAAAGTCACTCGACTGATCGGTCGATTTGTTTACTGTCGAGTTATCTTATAGAGGGATATTCTACAAAATAGGGTCTATTTTGAAAATCAGTCGACTCATGGTCGATTTCTTTACTGTTGAGGAATGATTAAGAGTAGGATTTTACAAAGTAGGGGCTATTCTAAAAATCAATTGAGTGATTGGGCGATTTGATTTGTCTTTGTTTTTTGTTTGTTTTGCCTGTTAAGTAATAATATAGAAGGGTGTTCTAAAAATCACGCGACCGATTTCTATATCGCTATTTGAGGTGTTTCAAGGTAATTATTAATGATTCTTTATATTGTAAACATATTGTATATACCACAATCTAAGTAGTAGATGTATGGATAATAAAAGTATTGTACAGTGTTGTTCAAGGTTCAAGTCTGCGAATCTGCACTTACCAATATGGCATACTTTGGCCGTAACGCTTCTCATTCAGAGACGAAAGCCGTGTCTGAAGAGAACAAGTCGCAGAATCTTCTATTATTAAGCATCCAAATTAAATGCGATTATTATGTACACATAATATTGTAATATTGACAAAGTTTTGGCAATCTTCTCGATATGTATACACCTGGTTGTATTCTGTCAGGCAAGTTATTCTTGCTGCTAATAAGTGGCATATTACCAGCCAGGTTTGTTAGCACAAATAGTATGGGTTATTAATAAAAGTTATGTCTTGGGACAACATTCATGTCCATATGATCCCAAACTAGGCAAAACCCACGCTATAATAACCTCGCTATAATAACAGTATACTCTATGTATAGGTTTAAAATACATACTTAAATAAGTAGGTAATATTACAATCACCACTTCCATCTTCAATGATTATTCTATGGTATTAACTTTTTTGGTACTGTGTTTTATAAATTATTGTGTTAACTGAAGTAAGTGGCTTTTTGTAATCGTATTATTTAGCAATAAATAACGATGATAAATGATGGACCACTCTTATTGTTCAAACGAATGTCTGTCCTAAGGTCGACTGGATAAAAAGGCCATGCAATCTGCTATTAAACTGGATCCCCGCTAAAATGTGCAAAGATAGCAACAACCATCGTATGATCCGTGACGCACGCGGCCCAGCCATATTGACTACCAAATTGACCGCGACCATAAAACCGTTCATACAAATTTAGTCCTTAATACCATATATTTTATTACCCTATTGGTATATGTACACTGCTTTATTGTATTGGTAATGATAGTAGGCGTTAGAAAGTCAAATTTGAATTAAGGGGTTAACAGTTTACGTTCCATAGTGACTCATTTCGTTTTATTTGTATTCTTTTTTTATTGTCTATGATTCTGGTGATTTACTTGTTTGTGCTTATGCGTTGGTTTATAGGTTATACGCAGTTTTTTGTGTTTGGCGCTGATTTTGACGTACGCTTTTTCTTTTTTTGTGTCTTGTCTGTACTTTTTTTAGCTGTTCAATTACAGTTGAGCTACCTTTTTATCAATTTAAAGGAATCAGTTCTAACAAAAGTTATTATTAGTTTAAAACTAACAATTGCCCGCATTGTATATGCGAATAGTATTATGTAAATGTTTGCCTCTCTTCGATTTAGATCAAAATAATATCTTATAAGTGCATTCTCTTATTGCAAGATGAACGCACTAACAGACGGTTAAAAATTTACAAATAAGCATATTTATGTTTTGATAGCGAGGTCTAATAATCTTTTGAGCTAGACATAAATCCTTTATTTCCAAATCGTATGTAGTATTGGTAAACAAATCTTAGCAGATCTCGCCTTTCTCTTTTACGTACTAATAGAACTTATAAATAAAACGTCATATGTATGATTATTATTATAATATTATACATAACTTACAATGTATGTGATTTATGTAAAGGTGCTCTCGTAATATAGGAGTGTGACGAAAAGTAAAAGTTGAACAGATAAGGAAATGTGAATTGTTATAGTTTTAGACAAATAAATAAAAACTTATGGTTGTGTCACAATAACGTATATTATTATATGCCGTCTATATTCTTTTTATATTTGAAATATATTATTTCTTCATCGTTATCATCATCATCGACTGCTGGAAACGACTCTCCTACCAGCATAAGCAAGGTTAAGCCCATATTCTGCCACGGTGGACTAGAGATTAATTAATATCACATGATAATTCCTTAACCAAGGGAATATTTATTGAACGTAGATTCTGTTTGTCGATATTCGAAACCCGCACTGAGCGCAACATCCACTGTCGAGATATCTGGGTAACTTGATCCCGCATGTTGGCCGGCTGTGGAAATTATTGGTTTTACCGCAACCGGTAATGTTGTGCGAACGGCGCTTGGCACTGCGGTTTGCTAGTTTTAGGTACGATTTATAGTCCATACTTATCTATATGAAATGGTCATTATTATTGTGACAATTTCAGGTTCCATATATAAGTGATAGGTGGAGAGGAGAAAAACTTTAAATATCTTTATCCTAAGGCAGCTGATGCGCTGAGTCTACATGCATCTTTTTATCATACTCGCACAGTGTATTTATAAAAAAATGGACTTAAAGAACGAAAATAAAAGAAAGAAAGAAAATAAAAGGCAAGAAAATATCATAGACAAGGTTCTGCTTATTCTCTGACGTTTCAATTTATGGTTTTATTTATTTACTAGTTACTATTTAGTTACTAAAAGATATCTGGTATTCGGTGCTTTTGGCCTACTCCGTAATTGATCCTTCGTGTCGATGTTATAATGGTAACGCATTTTTTTATATACAAATATACAAGCTGTGCTGATTTAACAATAATAATAATAATATTTTTTGTATACAAAAATAAACATATAAAACAAATAAAAAAGCGCCAGTGTGAAACAACGGGGCATCGGACCAATGCACTGTTAACGATTTGTCATTGGCGGTACGGAGGGCCAGCGTCCGATCGCGTATCGGGGATCCGAGATTCAATTGAATATTAACGGTATCTCCAGCAGTGGCCGTCTCCAGAACGAGTTTGTTGGTGTATTTGCACTGCCTCATATTTTCGGCGATTTTGTACCGCGTAACTACGTTGTCCATTTGATTAGTCTCGGGTTAAACGTTTAAACTAAGCATGCGTACACATATTACGGTTTACCTATACAAGGTTTTTGTGTACGGTGTCTAGTGAAGTATGCAAACATAATGGTTATGTGCGCTCCGTAAGGCAAAATTCGTAAAATCCTATACAGTAACATACATAAATCATCAGCTAGTCATCAACAACTGCTGGACATAGGCCTCTTCAATAGCACGCCACTGAGCTCGATCTTAAATATAGTAAACTGTATACGGTATTACCAATTCGGTAAAACCGTAGTGTAAACCTGCCCTAAAGTGTACAAGTCTTTAAGGTCTGGTCGCGGCGATTGGGTAGCGTGTAATTGTTTTATCCCGTTTGACGAATCTCGGGTTACATTTTAAACGTACATATATGCACAAGTCCTCGTCACTGCCTAATAGCTTTCTCTCCCAGGCAATCCCGGGCGGCGAACGAGTTTGTTTGTAGGGTATGTTATGAGTAGGAGTTTGTAGGGTATGTTATGAATAGAGATACTGAAGTATAAATTTACATTTTCTGATTTATTTATATAATATTAAGAATTTTAATTAAAAACATACTTGTTTTTTACATCATATATCTACCACCGTTTTTCGTGTGAAATGCATTCATACCGAAATTTTCCCGAAAATATTTATTTTGGTTTGTTTTTTTCTCAGCATAACATTATTCGATTTAATAAATAGTCGAAACATAAAAGCATTGTATAAACATTAGAAGTGCATGAAGCTAGGAATGTATTCCCGTTGCCTAAAAATAATGCTTCTATTTCCACTACTGTATATTTCACGGCTCGTTTTATCCCACAGAGAAATACAAAACTAATGGATGCGTGCGCCGTGCCAAATTGTTATTGGTCCGTTGCGACTGCTATTCGGTAGAATTATATCGAAACAGCCTTTATATATGTCTGCTGCTCTTAGTGCCAATTCTAGGCAAGCGGTTTATCAAACAAATTGGGAAAATCTAATGCGTTCTTCATCTATTTGGTGGCAGATTTGGCAGCGTTAGAGATAAATGCCCAAATTTTTTCTGTAATTATTACGTTCACGCCAAGTACCAAGTCACGCCACGATCCGAAGTTCGAACTTAAAATATCTTGAGCATCAGTCGCGCTTGCAAACCACAAGCTAGAGTAACGAAGCATGTACATATTATGTAAATATTTTCACGCCAGGTCCCTTACGGAATAGGCAGACATCACCGAGTGCCAAATACCTCTATCCTTACTGACACATGTATGTTTTTTAAACATCCTGGAAAAAATTTAAACCTTTTCATTCAGATATGATTTAACAGATGCTATTTATTAATAGCAACAGGAACTGATTTCTTGATCTGCCAGTTTTCACCAGATGTTATCAATTCAAGAGTCTACCGAAAAAGTGATGTCGCAAAGCGATTTTGTCGAAAAGATTGCGAAATTTACTTCTGACTACATCCAAAGTCTTTCTGTGTGACGACCTTGTCGCCTCGGATTGCGAAAATTTGTATTCTCCGCTGAGAAACAAGTAAAAAATAATAGTTCGTAGGCTAAGTCGACCTCTGGCAACAGCTTTTTTATCAGTATGAAACAAATGTCTTCATTAAGGATGTGACAAATTTTGTGTTCCCTAATAGTGTTAGAAAAGTGTTCCATGGGAAGCTGATCTTTGTGTTTTGTCATATTTCTTCGAGTTTCATTCTTTAAGAGCCAGCTCCGCACTCGGTGATGGTATTAAGTATTCTCCTAATTAACCCACGTGGTTAAAAAATGATTAAACAAGGTTTTTTTTTTCTGTGCGCTGTGTCAGATGTTTAAGCTTAGCTTAAATCGCTTTTAGATAAGATAGATAACCAACAAGGAAATGGAATTCTCGTACATGTTTATTTGTTTATTTATTTTTGCAAATTATCTTTCAATGGGCCTGGAAAGCCATTCAGTGCAATAGTCCCTTAGGTCTGCCCTACCCTTAGATCTATTAGGAAATGGGAAGTGTTAGCAAAAGTGACGAAAGGACAGGAAGTTTGAGAGCGGTAACATGACTGCCGGCAATAAAGTTTTTGTCTGTCCAACCTTTGTTTGATGGTCGTGATGCGTGACTGTTAATTCGGCGGCTGACCGCGGCGAATGGCAGATGTCGTTTCCACTGAAACCAACAAAAGGTATTTCGTCATTATGAAACGTGATGTTTGATGGCGCTGAGGCTTGCGAAAGAGAGATCCGTTGCTTTTGGTTATTAAGGAGTAATTGATTACTTGGGGAAAGACGAGAAGTGGTGGTAGCTGCTGACTGACGCTTATTTTTGATCAACGAAAGCGAACTCTACGAGTTTTTTCGCGGTAAGAGGGAAAAATATCAATGCATTCGTCTTAATGCTTATGATTCAGAAATGATTCCAAAATTAAAAGTAATTTTCTAAGAAGCCTTAAATAAAAACGCGTGGTATGTATTTCGTAACAGTCGCCATAAGTGTGTTTTGGTTTATCTACTATTTGTGGATTGCAACGATTTATAGAATTTCATTCAAATATTTTCGAACCGTAACGACTTGCCTTTTTCTTGCGGTGAGTGGATTTATTAGTTTTGACACTTATAAGTACGATGACAATAGTAGAAAATAGCGGGTACTTTTGTGTTGCCATAATTTATGAATATTGTTTGTCTTTTTCGGTTTGTTGTTTATTGATTATATATTTGTTGAATATTCCTTACACGTGTATTTATACGGAGTTATACGGAGTTATTGGCAAATATTTCTTTAGCCTCCCTAAAGTCCCTCCCTTCTCCTCCCTTCAATAATTATGTCTAGCAAATAACTGAGACAGGACTGAGACAGACGATTATGAAGTTGCTTTATAGTAAATATGACACACTGACTACACTTGATGAAGTACCATTTGTTTATAATTTCTTTTCCTTTCTTGGTCATAATAACCTACATATGTCATCTAAAGTCTTTTAATCAAGGACTGACTCGCAGATGTCAGCACTAGCAAATAGTTATGAGTGAGACGACTGCGTAAAATATTTTTACATTGTCATTGAGACATTACATCGGGTACAATGCAGTGAACACGAGAGCCACAGCACATTGCGGTTGTATGAGTGCGCGCTAACAACATCACTTGCGGTAAGTCTACTGTTAGACGTGATGTCATCATTTCTCGAGCCCAGCCTATTTCTTGTGAGTGTGCTGGCGTCGTGAATGTTAATGTGTGTTTAGTTTTAGTTTAAAAGGTTTCTCATGTAAGTATGGTTGGTGTACGCTCGCAAATGTTCTGTTTTGTCTATGATGTCATTCGCCAAGGTTTTTTTAAATATTATTGGTCGGTAAATATTATGATTTAAGTGCTTAGCACTGTTGGCCTCGTGCGACAGGTGGTTAGCTATTGGTACCTTTAAAAACTAAGAGAGGTCATTTTTGCATTACCTTACCTCATGTTAAATTTGATAAAACATTAGTTAGACGATATTAGGGGTTTAACATAATATCACGGGTGTATTTCCACATAAAAGCAGGCAGAGGAGTGTGTTACTCCAACTTTTCAGTCGTTATGTTATATATTCCATTGAATAGGCGGTAGTCGAATAGCAGATGAGCCTCGTTTCATAAAATTGGCACAAATTCGGACTCCGTGCTATTACTAAGATTTCCAGTTAGCACAACCCAGTAAACCTTTGCTGACGAACGGATTCCGGGATAGAATGCTAAACCTCTTGCTCGGGAGTTAACTGCCAGCCAATATTTGGTATTAGTTAATTGACAGGCCATGTATACGTATTGAAATGAGTATAGCGACCAGGCTAATTGCTTGTTAAGACGTTACTCTAAATGCTGACAAGGAATATTATTTACGGTGCTATCCGAAACACGTTAACCATTTCACTTCATTATCTTTAAGACAACACAGCGAAATATCAGTTCTGGTCATAAACAGACATTTGCAATCGCTCAACGTTTTCGTTAATCTTCTCGGTGTAGAGAAGTCCGGCAGGTGGATATTCCAACGGCTCGTTCTTCCAGTTTCAAACATTAGAGCAGCGTGGTAGAGTACGAGCCAAGTCTCGCCCAACTCTACATACAAAATACACTAAATAACAAAGCTTAAACGTAAATGGCCGAAAACATACGTACAGCACAAAAACGAAGTGTACAATATCACTGATTTCCATTGTGTATGATTGTCAACAGTCGAAAGTCGTCATTTTAAAGGAGATCACCTTCAGCACCATATTCGATAGATCTGACGTTTGTTAGCTATGCGTTGAATGAGTTGAATGCGTCATTCCACGTGATACAGGCACGCGGTAAAAATGTGCGTAAAATATTATACCTTTTATAGAGGTCAGAGCATGTTTATTGCAGTGATATGTTTATAATAATAAATTATGATATCGTCTTGTCACGTTTTATACGAGATGGGCAGCGAACACTGAGTGCCAAATATTTCTATGCTACAGTTGAAGTATTCAGTAATACCTGTGCTCTATTCCTGAAGTTGTAATAAAATATAAAGCCTAATATTGGTATAGACCAAAACTCACGTGTCTGATCAAATAGGTCAGATGTGTATAATTATGGAGAAAGAAATTTTCAAAACCGGCGTGTATGTATGGAGTGAGTGTTATAATGTCGAAGATGCATCCAAGTGTAAACATTGAGTTATTCAGTACTCTGTTCCCTCTGTCTACCTATGATCTTGCATGGCGCTATAGTAAAAATATGGAGATAAAATATATACCCATTTTTTTCTATAATATACCACGGGAAGGTACTCGGTATGTTCCATCTGTTTTGTACACCGATAAATAGGCCTATCCTGTCCATCCCTTTATTAGCGAATTAGGACAATCATGCCCAGCGTCGTGCAGTTAGGGTCTAGAAATAGAAACGCTCTTTGCAGGAATGCAGCTGACTCCATTTAAACTGTTTATCGTAGCCGACGTACATACGGCGCTTACAGCTCACTATATATACAGATATCCATTTTGGACACGATTTTGTACCTTTACGCTCTTATACCCTGGTAGGATACGGAGAGGATTGTACTATACGCCCTATACCACATTTCCCCTATAATATGTAAGTGGTGAGCCTACTGCCACATACCGGGCACAAATCCAGGCTCTGAGCTATTACTAGGAACTTTTGCAACTACTCGACAAACGAGGCTACTGACTAGACATAATTAATTTAACTACATTTAATTAAAATGTGAAAACATAGCTTTAGTTTACAAACGTTCACGATTTATTTAACTAATTTTTTATCTGTATAAAAAATTAATTATCTTAACTAAGTTTGATGATTATATTAATTTTCCGGTATAGACTCTAGCGTATAGTGACCGTGGCTGTTGATGCGGGGAAAGGCGGAGATTTGATTAAGAAAATAAGACTTTAAAAAAATCGCTTCGTATTAAAAGCATATGTAGCCTATGTCGCTTATTATAGACGTGTAGTATATCAACACAAAAAGAAATAAAGCAAACAATGGAATTGACAAACCTGTCCTTTCTAGAAATTGTTTAAAAAACCGTAGAAATCCACTTGGATCAATAGTACGGAACAAATCTGTTCATTTGAATCGAATTCTAAAACAATTTCAATA
>DWMG01000050.1:0-28847 GCA_018244855.1 Elbella merops
CGGGACAAATATGTGTTCTGTTTGAGTACTTCCTCTACATATAGATAAAAATTAGTTAAGTACACTTTAAAAAAAAAAATTATAATTTATCACTTCTCCGGTTACCGTAGCGCAGGGTTCAGGCCTAGTTTGGGACCACAGGGCCGTGTATTGCCTTAATTTGAAATTCATATGACTAGAAAAATAAATAGATCTAGCTTTAGTGGCGCTTAGTTGACTGGTATATTCTTTAAATTCATTAGAGTTTGCTATTTATGTTGACATCAAACATTGTAACATTGGCTTACTAAGAACTGTTCGATTTTCATGTTCTTCTTTTTGCTTACGTAATTCTTGCATGTATTTTCTTTTAGCTTATTATAAATCTAGTACAATACCTTTTATATATCTAGTATGAAGATATCTGCAACGAATCAACTTCTTTCGTGAGAAATTATTATTGAGCATTTTTTTCATTTTTTTGTTTCATATCCAAAGTACTGCTTGCATGCACACTGGCGAGTTTCAAGTTTTTAAAATAACTAGACTGGTCTAAAACCTTGATCAAGAACTACTTAAGTTATCGTTTCAAAGCTCCTAGTGATACCCATGCTGTCATTATTTGGCTTAAGTTTCGTTCTTGTACGTTCATTATTAAATGCAATATAGAAGGGGTCAAGTAGGTAGAAATGGTTCGTGCATAATTTTATCGGTGCATTTAACTCGAGAACTCTACCAGCTCGCAACCGTAAGCTTTAATATACCAAGCTGTGATCAGCCCGAGTGAAAGGTGAAATAAAACGACGGTTTCAAAAACAGAGTAGTCACATGTAATCACATCATTACATATTGCGTACACTACATTAAGTTATAATTAATATAGACAAGTTTTAATTACTTTTTACTATAATTAACATTAAACTACCGTTTATTAATAAATCTTGAGGGAACTAATTTAAATAAAAAATTACGGTTACATTCACAGTATATTTTTAATATTGCGAACTGTTATAAACTAAGCAAATTTATTAATTTATTATTAGTTAAAATTTATTATTAGTTACAATAATATTTCCCAATGAAGGATAAAATCTTACTGTACACACGACCTTAGAAGTTTGTCACTACCAGCCTGACTAGGTTCACTGTTGGACCGCCATTAAAGGGTTTTTATTCATAATGTGCACACTGGGCATGCAGGTTGGCAATCGGTGATTGCAGATTTTCGTACCGCCTACGCTACTTAAACCACTTAATATGTTAAGAGTTATAATTCTATAACATGATGCAACACACGATACGTGAAGACACTTGATCGCTTCGTATGCAAATTGTACCATTTGTACCATTGTACCATTTGACAAAATAAAATTATAAACGGTCATAAATGTCCTTAAAAATAAACACATCTTTTAAAAAAACAATATAAATGACGACAGGGTGTACACACTTTAAATTTAGTAATTGCGTAGTTTAATGTATCGTGGGCAGCCCACAACCCATCTCATCCTGTGTCTCCCGTGGAGACCCGTGTCCAGCAGTGGAACGATAAAGAGATTAGTGATAACGATGTTAATGACAGTTTAATGTTAATTACAATAAATAAATTAAGGTTTTTTTTTCACGTAACAAAAACTTTACAAAAAGCATTCGCGTTTATATATTGGTAAAAAGTATAGTTGTAACTCGTTTTACATTAACTATAAGACATTTATTGCATTATTATATACAATATCTAAGTCAATTTTTACAATAAAAAGGAATGCAATTAATTTGGCATATAATATAACGCTATGAGTACAACAATAATACTGTTCAGAGTTACCTTAAATTACAGAAGTTTTAGAGTTATCTTATAATAACGTACCTTACATAAAAAATAGTTAACAGATTAGAGATATTATAGTAGCTTACTTGATGCGATTTCTATATCCTATGAAGCCTAATTTTTATATAATGTTACAAAAAGGATAATAGGCGTAGCATATTCGAAGTCTACTGTCTAATTCACGAGTTGTTCATGTAATATAATAGTTAGTTTAATAATAATACTGTTCGGATTCATTTTAGGAACCCTGTTACATTTTATTATTAACAGTATTGTGTTTCATATTTACATGTTCCTTATGTAATATTTACTAAATAAACTTGACATTTTGATTTATTCATTGAGCGTTAATTTATTGAGTATTCAATTTGTCTTAAAAGAAATAAGGTAAGCACATTTTAACAATAAATAAATTGAAATTAGAAAAATCTTTGTGCATTTGGTAATAATTTTTTATATACTTCAAACATAATTATATGTATGTATTGGGTTCATATAACGGTATCACATATTAAAAAAGTAACCTTAAAAGAAGTAATCTTTTATCATTTAATTAATTTATTTCCAAAAAAAAAAATCAGCCGTCAATTTAATAATTTTACGAGTATTATCAGTAATCATTCGAATAGCTTACAATTTTATTGTACAGTAAGGAATTTAATTATTGTGATAGTACTCTAATTTTTTTTATAAAATGATTTTACTAAAACACACATAAAAAAGATTATTCAGTTGGTATATATAATCTTTATATGAGTAAAGTAACTGACTAGCATTTATACACTTAAAAAATTATATATATATTTTTTCATTACAGCGCATAATATTTAAGTAAATTCTACTTATTGCGAGTCCGTTTATACCTAAGTTATATATATTTACTACGAAACCATAACGCATTAATATATCCGGTATTAATTTATCATACACTATTCAATGTTGATATGATTCGAACAATATACTTTTATCATACAAACTATATCATCAAATCTCGCAGTGCATTATGTCATTCGACATCTCCATAATTACATTTATGTATATATACTTATGACAATTTAACGATGTTACTACAAAGATCATAATAAATTTTCCGAAGTAAAATTTCTTACAATTCCACTGTAATAAAATATCGTATAAATTATTGTATAAAAACATCATAATAAAACAATATAATGCATTAATAAATTTAAATAAAATAATATTGATATTAATTTAGCAAAAGAAAATTATATTTTTTCATTGATTTCAAAGGTATTGGCTTGAATTTTTTTACTTCGCAATGAAAAATGTCAATTAAGAAGTATTTTAAAATAAACTTATGGACGGAGAGGCAGAAAAAATATTGTCTGTTTGGAAAAAACCGTTAAAATATTTGTTATTTACGAATTTTTACACAAATTACTTCCTTATGAAGACATAATTTAGTGTTGTTACTTTAGGCTAAATTAAAAATATTTAGTGTCCATATTACTTTGCAATATTTTTGATTGAAACATCCAAAGAAAATAAAGCAGGCAAGTTACCTAAAATATATACCTAGAGCTGATTATTTAATAACATTCTATCTTGTACATAATTAAATACAATTAACGTAACATCACGCCTTTAATCCCCGAAGGGGTAGGCAGAGAGGTGTAGTACACCCCCACGTTTCACCAGTTACGTTTAAGTCCCTCAATGGAATAGGTGGTGAGTCTATTGCCATACACCGGGCACACATCCAGCCTCCGAATCACTGCTAGAAATTCTAAATTAGAAAAATCCAATAGTACCCGACCCGGGATTTGAACCCAGGACCTCCCGATCGGCAGTCGCCCTTGTAACCATTCAACCAACGAGGCAGTCACACAGTTAAATTATCATTACAGTTACATACAATTAAATTAATAAATTAAGTTAATTAATCTAAAGTAATTGTGCAATATTTCAGATCTTCAATCATTATTTGAAAACACACGTAAAATTCTGTTACAATGTTAACTCCAGCTTGTACCTAATGCTCAGATTGTCTCTTCGAGCGGTTAGTACCCAACGCGGTTTTTCCAAATTAAAATTACGAGTATTAGTATAAGCACGGAGACTAAATTTGTGCCTGATGTATGGCAATAGGCTCTCGATATATCCCATTGGGGTACGGGATGAAACTGATGAAACGTGGGACTGTAGGTACTACACTCCTCAGCTTACCTTTTCGGGAATTACAGGCGAGAAGTTACGAAGTTACGCTACGTGTACCTAATATAATAATACTGTAGCTAAATCATTGGACAAAATAATATCCTTTTATTATTATTTAAAGCTCAGGCTCAGTGACATAGAAACGTATAACATAAGTAAGTACACGATATACTTCTTTGGCATTAATTAAAAATGTATGAATGTAATCAATATATACAAGTAAAACTATTAAAGGCGAAAGTAGGATAAGTATATACATATATATGTACATACATGTATTTTATTTACGAGTATTACGGCATTGCCTTTTATTTGCTCTAACAACTTTAAATCGGAATGTAGTATAAACAAAGATTAACATCAATTACATGTGTAAATTTATTATTAACCGATGAAATGTGGGAGTGTACTACACTCCTCTGCCTACCACTTCGGGGATAACAGGCGTGATGTTACGTTAAATTTATTATTACACATACAGTGAACTATTCGGGAGATATGTAGACGTTTTGTTCTGTTTTTGGACTCACATTTCTCCTTTGCATGTGACGTTTCGACGATATATTTCTCACGTACGTTTTATTGTCAACAGTCTATTGTAAGCTTCGTGAGTTTTTTTACAAGCTTCGTTTCGTTTCGTTTCTAAAAGAAATCCTCGCTGAAAGATTTTCTGTGTGAATTTGATGCGTTCTGTATTTTGAATTTCAGTGCATTTAAAATATTTGTAATTTTTAACATATATGTATTTGTAAAATATTTGAGATTTAAAAAAAACAAACAATATACGTACATTACTTATACGTAATACTTCGGGCTACAAATAGTCTACAAAGTAGTTATTTAATTATTTGTATTAATAATAATAATTCATAAGTCATTACATTCACAAACGGTAAGCCTTACAGGGCGTCTACTATAATTTTTACAGTAGGTATAATATTTTTTTAACTATTAACTTTGATATGCTAGTAACACTACGTCTAGTTCACATTACAACGTCTATTTAATTGTCACATTTAAATAATATTTATTTCATAATATCATTATATTGCTAGATATTCTTAATATTAAGTATTTTATACATACATTTGGCCGTTCGTCAGATGTTTTCATAATTTTAAGAATGTGTGTAAAATTCGTTGTTCGAGATTTTAAATACTATTTATTAGTTTACACTCTCTTCGACAATCAATGTCCTGTTGTGCAATGAATTGTTATAAAAGTAATACAAATTTCCTTTGGATTTACTGCCATTTTGTTGCTTGTTACTCATTCGTATTTCTCTCTCGGGGAAGTCGGTATAAAGTGTATAGCGATGACGGTTAATTTCGAATATCTTTGTGATTAAGAAACAATGCTCATTAATTATCCATAGGACAATTAGGTGAGTCAAGAAATAATAATACTGAACAAAAAAGCCTAATTTATTTTCTGGTTACAGTTTTTTAACCTTTTCATTGTTTCATATCGGGGTCAAACGCAATTAGTGTGAAAGCATCTAAAAGAGATGTCATGGTAACAAACACTCGAATAAATGTTGCCAACAAACCTTTACCATATTTTCACATTTTTACAATCTTTTACAAAGAATTTCCAAAACAACTGTATATATCCAAAATGACTGTAAGTGCTGGTGAAGTTTCCAAGAGAAGAATAATAAAATGATGCTACAAGTTTTTCTTCAAATGAAGATGGAAAAGCTACTGCAAGCGAATTTCCATTCAATGAATATTTATATGAACATGAAGTTTCCAGAGATATATAAGTAACATTTCCTGTAAACTTTCTATTAATCTTTAACATAAATGATTCTTTCAGTATTACATACCTCTGTTGTTTGGATAAGAAACATAATATAGCTTTAAATGGCAACAATAGTAGGGAAATTCTTGATCTAAAAAGCCTAACTTTAATGAATCTGTCTATTTATAGTGGACCTTGTCCATTCTGATTCATCAACGCTTAACCAAAACAATGAAATCAACATCCTTTTAATTTTGTTAACACACAGATTTTATAAGGAGTTCACATTTGATTAATAATGAAGGTAAAATTTTGTATCAATATAAAAACGAAAAAAAGTAATGTATTTTAAGATATTCAGTAAAGTCTAAAGCATAATCGTCAACGTTAGAAATATTTCAAAATGTAAACTATTAAATATGGGTTGTCGTATGTACCTTAACCCAGAATAAATAATAATGTACCAGGATTAGCGTTGTTTCACGTAATTGTATTATTCTTGTGTATTGTATCATATCAGTATTATAACTGAAAGTATCCGCGTGTGAGTCGGTGGGTCATAAACTGTTCCAATGTAGTACGTAAATCTCCACGATAAATCATTTTTATAAACAAACATAACATTTTCATGAAGTCACAACCTTATTCCCAAATAATCCACGATTACAAATCACATTTCTACTGACACTCGTGTCATGGAGATGGACAGATCTACTGCGTGAAAACGACTAAATAGCCAATGGGCTAGGTACTGCACTTTAAAATCTTACGGAAGGCTTTCCTGAACTCGGGGTTGAATATTGTGTAAATCACAGGGTTTAGAAAGCTGTTGATATACCCCAACCAAGTGTTGAGAATGAAGACTGTGACGCCAGGAGAGAATTGAAGGCCGAATTTCGCGCAGATCGCGTCCAATACGTTGCAAGTGAAGAATGGTGTCCAACAGAAGAGGAATACGCCTGTAACAAAATTATTAGTTAGGGAGATATTTGCTAAAATTGCATTTTTTATTGAACATTATCAGATACGCATAATGCAGATTTATCCTATAGAGAACCCTGCGTTCCATTTCAGATTAAATAGTACGTTAAACTTATTGAAGTTTTTTTTCTGAGTCTAGAATTTTGTATACCCGTTTGTGTTTAGGAAGCCTTAGGTATAAAGACTGTCAGTCGCATAATACGTTCATGTATAAATGGATATTTATTTTAAACATCACTCAAATTTATTTACATTGCAGGGTCATTCTATTGATAATTTGAGTATTTTATGTTAATATAAATTAATTTTAAGTAGCAAAAGTTGGTCAATCAAGATGTCGGTCTGGCCGCGAATCTACAAACAATCGGCTAAAGTATTTAAGAATTTGGAATTCTTTCATAAGTGGTTATAAAATGAAACTTGTTTCAAAGAAGCTACAAAACTTTTCTAATTTCAAGAATTCGAATGAACTGTAAATTTTCTTTTGTTTGAAATATAATGCTTCTATAATGTTATCTTTTCTACAACTTCGCAAAGTAACTACACACAAAGTGCTGTAATACAGCCGGTTATAACTTGGCGAGGAATCGATACAATTTAATCCCTAGCGTAAGATCTCAAACTTCTCAAGGCAACAAACTTTTGACAAGTTCTCTGGAAGCTGAGCTATTTACGATATGGTAAAATTATAGTTCAATACGAAAAATAACCTTATAAAGGACCACTGTGAAGTCGAAAAACTTTTGCAGACGTTTTTCCACATAAATGTCCAAATTGTACTAAAAGACTTTGAGAATTGACAGGAAAAAGTTGGAAAAGGAGATAATGAAGTCAAAACTTCTGAATTCTATACAAATTGTTGTCACTTAGAACCTCGTTGGTTTTTTTACGTTCATTTGAGAATCCATGGCTGTTTGAAATCCGTCACTAATATTAAAGAGCATGGTTAAATAAACTAAATAACAATTTGTTAAGTCTTAAGATATTCCAAATAAAGGTCATTAGTCAATTTACGTGTAACTTGTTAGTTATTGAACTAAGCATAAGAGACGTGTTACTAAAGTTTCATTATGAACTAAAGAGGTAACAGCAGTTACATTGAAGATAAATCTGTTGTTACATCACGCTATTTCAAACTCAACAGTGCCGTGATCATTATTTTCTCGTTTGGAGAAACTTGGACTAATTAGCTCCAAGCGGAGATTAGTGCGTCTTTCTCTTCTAATGGCTAGTGCAAAGAGCATTACCGCCTTCCCAATTATGTCGTTGCATTGCTTGGCAAAAGTTATTATTTAAGATTTAGCTTTAGGTTTCAATAGTAAATTATGAGTAGCTCCTATACATGTATAACAGAAGATCTTATCAATAAATTCAGGTTGTACCTCAGCATAACTATTACAATTTTGCGCTTAATTGTTCCAATAAAAACAAAAAATGCGCTAGTGCAATTGACTAGCCGTTTTGAATTCATTAGCTAGTTGAATTGTGCACTTAGTATAGCAATATTTTAAAATTAATACCGTATAGGTAGACAAACAGGATAACCGGCCACGTGATGTTATATGGACATTTATGAAACTGGGTCCATCAGCAAAGGATTGATTTTCTGCCAATCAAAAAAGTCTTAAAACCTAATTAAATTCAGATACTCATTATTTGCTCATTCTTACCTAAAACTATGGCTAATGTTTTGGTAGCCTTCCTTTCTTTCTTCGCTGAAGACTTCTCGCGTTTCTTCTTGCTTGCCTTATTCGCCTTGTAAATAGTAAAGCGAGCAGTTGCCGCGCTAGCCTTTCGCTCCTTTTTGCAGCTAGAGCCATCGCGCACATCGTACACGCTTGCTTCGTGGTCGTCTTCCGAGCGGAGAGCGAGTGAGGCAGTTCTTTAAGAAAAAATAATTGATTAATCTTTGATTTGAGTAAGAAAAATAATCAGAACATAATCTACGTAAACACATATCACCTTTGTTCATCTTATAAAATGCAGTAAGTTTTAGGTCTGCTTTTTGTGCTATTTGGTCAGTCTCTATTACACTGTCGATGTACATTCATATGATCTCACTATAAATTTTACCTAGAATCTGTTTCAGCCTTTGTCGCCTTCCCATTCTTCTTCCATTTTGAACCATCGCAGCTCATGTTTTTCAGCACCGTTGCGTCCCTGATAACAGGTGACCCCGGAAGTGAAACATGGTCTCGAGTAGCATCTTCGATGTTGGATGGTGCGTACCCTGAATCGTTATTGCCGTTTGGATCCGGTAGTGATTTGATTATTTTCTTGGGTCCTCTGTAAAAGGAAATGGAATCAACAAATACATTTTTACTATGAAATGTTTTGTGAGTATGTATATATAGGATTAAATTATGTAGCGGCTTGACATATGCTTCACCACGACTTAGCTGCAATCGTCAGGTGCTTATCGTTTGTTATGTCAGTAGCTAATCGGACTTTCTCGATAGAAATATATTTGAGCTAAGCCGGTACAATTTGAATATTAACAAATACACTTGTAATAACATAGGGTATTTGTACACAATGAAACATTTTGTTTCTTTAGTTGTTATATTTCTGGCAGTCGTTTTCATATACTTAAAGACGTACACTTAGATGTAGACGTAGACAACAAGGTACTGTTAAATTTAATATTCTCAACATACGAGTAGTATTAACTCGATGCTGCATTATTGTGAATTATATACTTCTTGTTTTTATCAGAACGTACGTAACATGACGCCCGTAATTTGAATTCAGATTACCATAATATCATGATTTCATTATGTGCCTACATAGAAAACAATGCAAAACAATGTAAAATATTTCATTATTACAATATACATTTATATTATGTTGGTACTACAATATATGAATTTAAGTGGTTACCTCATGGTTTCTTCATTGACAGTCGCAAGCATAAATTCCGTGGACTTGTCGTTGGGAATAACGTGACACTCATCAGCATCTGCCTCCAGATCTCCTGATCGTTTGTCGAAACTGGACAGAAATAATGAACACCATATATTATAAGCTCGGAATTAAGCAACGTGGGCAACAGATCGTTTCCTTACATAGTTAATAACGTAAGGCGTACATTACGAAAACTGGGAGACATTAATGTTTTTCCTTTCATAAAAAATTCTCGTTTGCGGATATATACCTAACATTTGCGAATATATCAAGTCTAACGTGAACGTATTATTTAAAGGAAAACTTACGCCTACGTTCAATTCTACATTATAATGTTCAACATTATGCGGAAATCATAAAACCTGCGTTTTATGTAAAGTCATTTTGTTACGTGAAAATGTACTAATGCTATGTATATTATGCTTAAGTTTTACATTTACAGTGTTTGCATTCACCTTTGTCTTTTTCATAGTTACAATCTCCTCATCTTACCTATCCTCATGGTCATCTTCATTGCTTCCTGATCCCGTTGGTCGATCATCCAGTGCGGTCTCCAATTGCCTAGTCTGCGCCACGTTCTCTATAACTACAGCGGTGGTGGCACCTGTCATAGGGTCCCCGGCCACGGGCGGCTTTTTTGCCGCTCGTTGCTTCTTTGCACGTTTTCTTAAGGCCTTTCGGAAAGAATAACTAATTTTAAAAAGTGAATGCAATAGAAAACTTACTTAAAATATTCATAAGTAAGATATAACGATTAAATGGGTTAATTGTTATAGTTCTCTGAGGGCTAACTACGAAGATTTCTTCTTAGAGTATGTGTATTAAGGAAATTAGTCTTAGATATTTATTAAGTAATCTGTACTAACAGTTAAAGTCTTTAGAGCGCAATTCATTATTTCAATATTTTTAATATTATTATAAATTTAATAATTTAATATTATTATAGATTTAATGTTTTTAATATTATTATAATTTTATTTAGAAGATACTACTTAACAAATTTTGTATCCGAACTTCATTGAATTTTCAATACTACTGATAAATTCTGTATCAAATCAGCTACGCTCACTTAGTAAGATATATAATTAGGCAATCATTTCGAATGTCGCAACACATGTGACTCGCCTCCTTAAAACTGCAATTTGGCACGCATTTTCTTCCTATAAGTAAAAGTAATTCAGTATACCTAACCTTAGACGAAGTTGCTTTGTAACTTCTATCATAATCAGAATATCAGAATACGAGTTCTTACCTTAAAAATATTGTAATATAGAAACATCATCATGATACATGGGATGTAGAAAGAACCGAGCGAAGAATACAGTACGTAGTTCTGACTGTTGAACAGGCATTCGTCGAAGTTCCTATCGGGGGTGTCGTTTAGGCCCAAGACTATTGGTGCTCCGATAGCAGCTGATATTAGCCAGACCAGAACAATAGTGAACCACACTCGTCTGTTGTTCTTATGTTTCGCATATTTGATTGGCTGGGTAACGGCTATATACCTGAGAAAAACAAGAATAATCATTTGTTGGAAAGTTACAACAAATCATATACGAAAACACACATGAAGTGTAAATCTAGGAAGTGAGTTAATTTCTGTTAATGCGTTACATTGCAATTTTTCTTTTGATTGAAAATGCTAGGTTGTAATAAATACTTAAGAAATGTGTGTTTTTTTATATGGCAACAGTATCAAATGGCCCTCGAACTGCCCGCTATTACGTAGTCCGTACTCACATTAATCATAGGACGCCCATTCAGATAGTATAAAGGGACAGCACGTAGCCCCATGTGTCACTTTACGACCGGCCATCTTTGGAACTCCGTATAATTCTTAGGGGATACTCTATTCCGGAACAATGTACGTGCTGATGGTGTTATAGTTTCAAAATTTTGCTTACTTGCTGCTATTAATAACAAACTATATTTCAACCCTTAATGTTACCATATATTTATTCACTAAGTTTTTAAGTTTGAAAATCCCTAATATCGCCCATTTAGTTTAACAAGAAACTGAATATAAAAATACTTCGCCATTACACTTGTGGTCAATGGCTTGTGTAAAATTTATGCACTTTTAAGTATTTTTACAATTTTTGTAAGCAAATTGAAAACATAACAATCATGAACAAAAATATGTTAATCAAACAAAAACATAACAATGAAGAAAAATGTGTTAGTCAAACAAAAATATAACATTGTATAAAAAATATGTTAGTCAAACAAAAATATATTAATGAACAAAAATATGTTAGTCAAGCAAAAACATAACAATAAACAAAAATGTTTTAGTCAAACAAAAACGTAACAACGAACAAAAATATATTAGTCAAACAAAAACATAACAATTAACAAAAATATGTTAGTCGCGTATTCCTTGACATAATACATGGCGACTCAAATTCATAGTACGTTCCCCCATGACTACCACTCATTCGGCCCGAGTCGAGATATTGGCATATCTATACGCTAAATATGAGTATCCTTTACATAGGAAATGTGTGCTTTCAAAGCAATAGTGTTAGTCTATTCGTTTAACATTTAGACTCCTTCTTCGGGGGCACTGGGTTCAAAATCTGGCACGCACGAAAAAAACATGTTTTGTGATTAAACATCACTTGCTATGACAGAGAATGAAATCATTCTGAGAAAACCTGCCCATCTAACATTATTCCATAAAGTTCTTTAAGGTGTGTGAAATGTGTGTGAAGTCTGTCAGATCTTCGCCAGTGGTGAAGTATGGTCTTAGCCATTCCCGTTCAGAAAAAAATACTAAGCTAAATAGTAGAGAAAAAAGAGTTTGTGATGGTAACTACAGGGGCGTTTCAGGCCTATTAAAGCGAAAATTTGCATCGTTATCATTTTGACGTTCATAAAGTGTACACCCTACATATTGAATGTACGTTTTGTACCGAAATTAATGATTTTTAATTTATGATTCTAAAATTAATGGCACGTAAATAGCTAATGAAAAACTTACAGCAAGCCTCAGCCTTAGTTGCAAAACGGGAAGTGCAAGTACGTCGTTCTCAAATTTAGTTTTAAATTTTCATTACATTGTAGACGTGTCGCGGGATATTCTATCTTTACATGTCGAGACGGAGACACAAAAATGACGTGTCGTAGAAATATATCAACAGTACTGACTTTTTTTTTATTTAAGCCTTTAATGTTGAACTAGGTATATTTTTATTAACGTAACTTAAATCTAAACTAAAACTAATCAGTCGGTTCTCCCGGTCAGTGTGTCATTTGACACATAGGTGTCTTCCAGCCGTTTCCACTAAACAGTACTGACTTACCTATCCACAGATATGGCGACTAAATTGAATATACTCGAAGTGGAGGAAGTGACATCCATTGCTATGTACACGTCGCAGATGAACGCTGGCAGCCCCCAGGAACCGTGCACCTGTGGACCAGTACGTGACTTATTAAATTTCATTACAATATGAATTATTGGCCCTGCAAAAATATAGACTATTTTGTAAACAGCCAGCACCTTCTATTTATTTATGGTTATATTATAACGTAATACATTATTATAATTGTATTGTTATAGGAAATTTAAGGAACCGACGTTAGGTACATAAATTCTGATTGTGTCTGTTTGTTTATGACTGTGCCTATGTATGCTTGTAGGTTTAAATGTGGGTACAGATTTAATAAATGTAAAATGACAATAAAATATGCTCTTATTGTCAATTAGCCTTGAAGGCATGGAAACAGACATTGGGTTGTACCTTCCATGAGCGAACGATACCAATTAACGTCAGAATTAAATGTTACCGATTTCAATGGATTTAACGATCGGGTTCTCTTAATAGATAATCTGATTGTTAAATTGGAAACTAATGTTTTAGATTTTATGACTATCGGATTTTTCTTATTTATAATTTCTAGTAGTGATTAGGAGTCTGGACCTGTGCCCAGTGTATGACAATAGGCTCACCACGTATTCCATGGGACCTAAACGTAACTGGTGAAACGTGGGAGTGTATTACACTCTCCTGCCTATCTCTTCGGAGATTAGAGGCGTGATATTACGAAGCCCTTAAAATTAAAGCGACTGCAAAGGAACTGGTAACATTTTTACCCGGTATATTTAATTTTGCAGATAAAATTCACACGCGCGATTTAAGAAATATAATTTTCTGGGTGTTATTCATATTCAGTGATCGTTTTGACCAGAAAAGGGCAAACTCTTTAAGTCAATAGTTACGGGTATCCTTTATTACATTAAGCATTATTATTTTAAAATAATAAATGAATGTAATGCGAAATTTTTAATTTTTAATGACAATAAACCCAAACACTTGTTTTTTTTTCTCCATATTTATCAAGAAAAGAAAACGACTATGAAATAAAAAAATATATAAGCAAGCATAATGAAGATTCACCTTTTGGTGGGAAAACTAATAAAGGACGGTGCACACAAAAGATAACGAACAAAGAGGCATAATGGACGAAGACATCGGACGCGGTTACCGTACCGTGCTGCATTAGGGTAATGGAGCCTTATTCGAAGACACGGCAGCGCCTCCCCCATTAAAACAGCTACCTAACAATCCTTTCCTCGAATCAAATCAGGGTAAGGCAAGCGCTCGAAAACTATGTAACGGAAAATGGTTAACTCACCAATTATTAATCTATATTACAAGTTTCTAACTACTTCAGTGGTCAATTTGTCTATATTAAACTTCCATTATATTAATTTAATTGCTCACCCACAATATGGATGCTTAATTTAATGGCGTTTTGGCAAAAAATGTTATAAAGTCAAGAAATTCATTGTTGAATGGATAAGAATAATATTCGCAGTATTCTGTGCTAAATGTATGTAATTATGAAATTTATTACTTAATTAGGAGTGCAATGAACCTTGACTCAATACGCCAAGTTTTGTTACATTTTAACAACGCCTGAATCTGACTCACACGTCATCATCATCAGCCTGTTTAAGTGACGGACAAAAGTCTCTCCGAAAGACTTTCTAGCCATAATTTACACGACACCTTAGTATCCTACTCGAGTTTCACTAAATGTGCTTGTGTGAAAAGGCATCGATCGCAGCTTCTTATTTATTTTAACACATTATTATACGATTAGCACTGTCAATATTGATATAGGTATATCGTTTTTAACAATAGTTGTTTGCTTACATTGAGACGAAAGCTAACTCCTTCATACATGACTATGAAACCTGGTGATTTACGAAAATGGCTGTAAGTAAAAAAGGGTAAGGGAAAGCTAGACAAAAAAGAAGGTATAAAAACAGACACGCTCTTGAATCGACAAATGGTCCATATTAGTAGAGTAATAAGTTTAATAAAATTTTATTCACGAATTATAACCACGTTTCCTCACTTGTGTTATAACCCCTCATTATGTTTGTTATATTTGATAATTTTCAAAAAATAATTCTTGTACAGGCAATGTAATATAGGCAATCGGTATAAGAAAACGCAATCCAGCCCTTAAAGCCTCACAACTTGAACCTTTTATTCAGCAAACAATTACAGCCAAGCAAAAAACTATAATACGGCGACAGCGGTAAACACGTACCTACGATACTCCCGCGCGGATGACCAAATATGCAGTGGTGGCGCCATTAGTTTCTCGTGCCACTAATTATAGACAAGTTTAATATAATACCTTTAATGTGTTGTATGAAAAACAGTATTAATATGAACCGACCTTCCTTTTATGACGTAATTCTAGGAACCTGAAGTTTACCTCGTATTTGCTATATTATTAGTAATGATGATAAAAAATACGAAATAGGTACATTTGTGTCATAACAAATTGTACTGCTCTGTATAGTGAATGTAAATTTCAAACACGATTCTACAAAGTTCATATTCAGGTCATAGGTTAAAAAACGTCATAATTACCTAACATTTAATGAAAGTTTTATTGATTGTTTTTTTATTGAAGTATATTAAACTATTTACAGTTAACACTACGGATATAAAGTACCGTCAATATTCCTGGAAGTGACTATTGTGCGATTCAATTTGGGAAAGCGATTGACATTCCCAACGCGGTTTCAATTCGATGTATTTTATTTGTTTTTTGATTTAATATCGTGCGGCCTGTCGGTGTGGTATTAATTCTTTTTATACCTCATCTTGATTGGTTTGTAATTGAATGTCGATAATAAATTGGTATGTGATTTTCGGCGGTGCGATGGCTCCCGAAACCGGCGGACCAGACAGCTCAATTAACTATTTAGCTATTTATAGTGGGCCTAGGTATGTGTATGTATCTTTGACTTAAACATAATATATAATAAGTCTATATGTTTTTGAATACATTGTTGGATAGATACATTGTTGGTTTCTTCCTTCCTTTATTTGTTAAAACTATGACCAATCCGGCAGACTCAAAGTTAATAGTTTTCTGTTCTTTTTCTCATGTCCACAATTCGGTGCATGGTTCGAGGGACACCCGTCCTCTTTCAACAAGTTGCTCCTTCGAGCATCAGTTGCAGCTTTCATATATACACTTCAGTTGGGTTTTAAAACTGAAATTATAAAGCCAAAGTCGTTTTCGGTAATGTTAAAAAATATTTCCTCACCATATCGTAGTTTCTCACTACTACTATTTTTAATGCAAATCTGCAAATATTTTTCTCGTTTAACGTTAATAAGGGACTCATAATCATTTATTTAAGGTTGATAAATAAAATAAACATATTCCTTTAAAAAATCCTGAATATACGTTGGCAGTAAATTTTTCCAGGGGAAAAAATTGACGTGTATTCGCTATCGTAATATATTCTCTACAACTTCAATATATTTAACATTCCAACTTGGTTATTCTCAAAACGTTTCACCACCGTACAAAACTGTGAGGGGCAGACAAAAAACGCCATTATTACCTCTCTATAAGAACCATCCAAAATGAATTTAGAATAACTCAAAGGAAATAATGCTTTAAATACATTTCCTAGAATGGTTACTCAAAATTGAGCCATATTGCCTGGTATTTAGAGTTCTGAGAAGTGAAAGAATAGCCGAAAGTCGATTCCCAAAGCCACTGTCAATTGCATAGAAGTGCCGTTTGAAGCTAAGGGTCTATTATAGTATGGGTGAATGGTTTACCCTTATTGAGAAGGGGTTATGTAAAATTTTAATGGAATTTCTGCAGAGTGCAAAAATGAAAGTGCCTACAAATAGCGAAAAAGTAAGTTTGGAGCTGTTTACACCAGCACAAACATACAACAAAAGGAGCTAGGGCTACGGCCTGTCATGGTTGACCCGCGCGGTTTGGCAGCCTTTGCACACTTTGAAGCACAACAAGCAAAGTTCTAAAGCAAGCAGATTTCCTCACGAGGTTTCTTTTGTCTTCACAGCGTCTCACATATAATCTTGAGAACCCACATAAATTCTTTAAGTTTAAAGTACGTGCTGGTGATCAAAAGGCAAAATTTACTAAAAGGCTACATTTACAAACATAGAAATGTCTATCCTACAAGATGCCACCCTATGTTTGCAGATCGTGTGAAATATCTAATCTTACATTCTTAGTTCCCTCACTAAATAGTTTCTGTAACTTGAACAATGCATTTGCAACGTCAAAACAATGCAGCTGTATGTGACGTCACAAATGCTTTGGTATTTCCGAGGATTAAGTCAAAATCCACCGTGCGCAATGCACGATGACTACACCAAAGCACTAGAAGATTTAGAAATAGAATAGACATTTCTGTAGATGTAGAAATATAAGCGGAATACAAATAACTCGGAAATACTGCTCTATCAAAGATAATAGAACAAACTTAACCATGAAACAAAACGTGTTTTCTTCATTTTGTTCGTTATCTTTTTAGACGACAGTCAGAAAGGAATCCGCTCAGAAAAGAGCCATCTTTTTTAATACAGCTTTTTACCCTTTGAATTTGAAATAATACTGTCACGTATTACATCGTACGTGTCCGGAATAAGTCCGGAATCAGGTTATAACGCAACTCAAAAGTCGACGGTTGTACAGTTTTTAAGCGATATTGCAATTAATGGATTTTCAGAATTCCTCTTGTAATGGTTGCTTCGTGTTACGAGTTTTAAAATGTATCTTTTCGATGGAATAACTTTAGTTATTTCTATTTATTTCTACCTATTTTTATAGTACACTTGGTATTCAATTTATTAAAACTATAAATTGCTTTATATTTTTAAGTAGAACAGCATCAGTACTACCGCACGTTTTAAATTTGTCTTCGAAAGACAACAAATTTTTGCTGGTAAACAATGTGGACGCAGGTATACGTATGATAGCGATTAGCGATAGCGTATGGATTAAAGAATATTCAGGAATAACCTCAAGTGGACTTATTCTCGAGACCTGACAGAAATTGTTTTAATAGTAGGATAACTTGCTTGGTTATCTGCTCTCTCTCCTCCGTGGAATTATGAACTAGATAGTCCTACAGTCAAATGTTAAGTAGACTGGGAAACTCAATAGAGGACGAGACCAGATCTAATTTGTCAGGAATGCAGTGCTGTTACCTAAGAATGAAGAAGAAAGGAGGAATAGTGTGAATTTAATATTAACTACAGTTTTTTTCGAGAATCCCAAGGTATCAGGAAATGCTTGAAATAATGAATAATATACGTAACCTTTTATTAAATGGAGTAAATTAACCCTAGATTAGTTCTATATACTCTGTTGTTTGTACAGTTAAAAATAAATGGGCAACGAGGAACTTAGTTAAGCTTTTTAAAAATGACCACTATTTCAACCTCTTTAGGGGACATTTTAAATTGTGCATGATCAGTACTTTTTCATTCATGAAGGACGTTTATGCTGCGTCACATAATTTAATTCCGAACATCAAAGCATAAGATACTTTGTTACTTTATAGAACAATAGAATTTCCATACTCGATTAAACCACTACTTACTCGTTTGTACGGTTAACTTTATATTTCTATATATACAATACCTGTTTATTTTACTTTGTCATACTGATATTAACCATTCAGGTCTCCAGCTGTAATATGTACGGTACTCAAATATATAACAAATATTTCAAAATGATAAAATAATACCTAGAAATATTTTAAATGACAATGATTTTTACCATATAGAAGGGAGTTGACCCTGCAAATTACATCCCTTATCCGTCCATTCGTAAAAGTTAATGTAGTGTAAAAATTTCGAATATAATTGTTAGATTATTATATTCGACTATTATATTTATGGGGTGTAAGGGGTTCCAACCACCATCTCAGGAGCCCAAGTCAACCTCACCTGCATATGGTGCACCCTGCTATTACAGACGAGGCTCTGGCGACCGGCTGATTGCGGTGTAGCGCAGCCTAAATAGGCACGGCTAAATGCCACGGCTGGCCGCCGGCGGGCAGTAGCGTCGGCGGTGCGAAAAGCTGTGCCCTGCGATCTCCAACCCGCATGTCCAGCGTGGAGATTACGGGCATAAACCCCTTTTTGGGGTAGGCCTATGTCCAGCAATGAACTAAGATAGGCTGATGATGATGATGATCATGAAGAACCAAGTGGCTAATTAGTAAAACTAATAAAAATTAATCGAAATCTAACCAGCAGTTTTTGCATAATGCGCAGACAATGGCAGATCTCTGTAATTTTATTTATGTACCTACATTAACACAGCTCTTGTTTGTTTAGTAATTAAATCAGAAACAGTGAAAGAGTGTTATTTATACTGTTAGCGGTTCCGACAACGTACTTAAAAGTACGCTAATAGGTAATAAGTAGGAGTAATTTCAAATCCCACTGAAACATTGTAGCTAGAAGTTTTCCTCTCCAATAATATTATAGAAGGTATCCATCTGATCATAAGCCCCTGCACTTTAATGATCTCTGTTAAAATTGTCATTATATTAGTAGTTATCACTGGTAACGAATGACTTTTTGGTAGTATTTCTGAGCCGCTTAGAGTATATTGGCAAGTGTGATCTTATCATTTCTGCCTTCTGGTCGCAGCCCTTACTGCTTCTGTTGTCGGGTATAGAACTCACCCAGAACTGTTGGAGACTCAATACACAACCTGCTATGCTTCTCCAAGTTAGTGAGCAATTGTAACATCTCTGAGAAGATTTACCGATTGGTACCTAACCATAATACCTGGAACCCCCGGTTTATTTCCTAAATACGAAAGTTGCTCGTGGAAATTCGCCACCGGCAGTACACATTTACATTCCAGCCGCGCCTGACGTTACCTAACGATAAGTATCGCTTATGATCTGCAACCGCTCCAGGGCTACACGCGCTGCCTTTTATACTATTCCCGGTATTACGTCAGTGGTTAACGCGTAGATTCTGGAATATTCGAAAGGTATGAAAAGTAGAAGGTTGTATGGTTCTTAAAGTTAAAATAGTTAAATGTAGCAGTAACAGTATACTGGCTTAGAATATAGTTTCCCATTACTGAGGTTCTAGGTTCAAATCTTGACGAACGGTTTTTTACAAAATCTATGTACCTTTTATGATTAGCCCGCAGATATCTGCACCCTGGAAGTTTTCAGTTTCATTCTCTAAGTCATGTGAAGACGGCCAACCAGCGCTTAGTTAAAATAGGAAACTAGAGTTTTAATCCTACCCAATCGTAAAGAAGATCCGTGTCCGTTGGTGGATCAATAAAAGGGTTGTCATTATCATTTTTAAGCGATTCTTAAATGAAAGACTAACTTGATTGCTGCTCTTCCAGATTACTGTTAGTATTATTTTTATTTTTTTTACAGCAAAATGTAAAATATTTTAAACCAATAGGACTGATTACAGGCAATGCAACCGTGAAAGTACATTTTAAGCGATTGTAAAAAAATTTAGTAAATATTTTATTGTATAGTAGTATGAATAATAAAGGTTATAAAAGTATATGGCAACTCGTACAAAGTAATGACGATACCGTGACAGTTTTTATGAATTTCAAGTTAAAGGATATTCAATATTATACTTTATGCTTATTAATCACAGCAGTAGTTACAGTCATAAGATCATTTAGGTCACCTCTAGAAAATAATCATATGAATATATAAAAACCGAAGTATAATTTCGATTATAAACATGAACACTGTCTTTGTAGCGTCCACTGTGCTAAGGAAACATAACGATAAAACCTTCCAATGGCTTTGTTCAGTTTGCAAATGCCATCCAATTAGGAGCAGTTTGTATACAATTTGCGTCTCGGGCTGTCTAAAAGAAATATGACACTGACGCCGCGCCACTAATTCTTCATTATAGCGAACGCTGGAAAGAAAGGTTGGCGTTAATAGTCCCCGGCAATCCGGGAAACGATTAAATTACCACAAAAGGCGGAGACAGGCGAATGATAGCAATAAAACGGTGTACAGCACCGACACTCAAATCTCGTACTGTAGGGCTGTGGATTACATGGATTCGTGCTGCGATTTTGCGTTTTCAAGTCGTCAGAATATTCTCGAACAAAAATACACACACAATAGTATTATTTCCACACATACAAAAACCATATTACTATTTGTTTAATAAATTTACTATCTATATATTAGTGAAGAATTCACAATATCCTACTGTACAAAACTTTGAAACTTTTGAACAATAGCTCTTAGCATCGTCTCATCTAGAGTCAAAGGTTATTACAACTCCAATTAAGTTGGCCGTAAAGCTGCTTAAAATGTTTTATTATATACAAGAATCCAATTATATAACCTCTTTATAAGATTTAAAGGTATAATATATGTATAGGATAGAAATATGGGTATAATGTATGTATAAAAAATGTAACCTCGCGTGTAATCCTCGAAGGTGCAAAGGACTGTAGTACTCTCACACGTTTCATTAGTTACGGTTACGTCCTCCCCATGGAATAGGTGGTGAACCTATAGCCATACACACGGCCCAGAGACTCCAAGCCACTACAAGGAATTTTAACTTCAAATTCAAATATAAAAAAATCAAAAAGTATTCGACCCGAGATTCTAACCCAAGACCTCCTGATTAGCAGTTGCGCTTACAACCACTCGACCAACGACAGTTAACAAATTATTAGGTATGAGATATGAAAGTAAATAAATCAAATAATATTTGGCCATAAATACAGGTTTGTAAAAATATAATTAACTTATTGTTCATTGTTTGACGACATAATCTTTTGTATGACCAACCAATACTGACATTGAAATTGTAAATTCAAAAAATTTGCAAAACCAGCACATCAAATTCAAAACAAACCATTCGTATAAAGCCTGTATATGTATATACTGTTTCATAACAAAATGTTTTTTATCAAAGAAAAAGTCGTGCAACATTAAGAAATTGGTATGTAAACGCGTTTATTTTTTAAAGGTGCTGTATCGTTGCCACTCAAATCCCGTCCATTAGCCGGCGCGCGGCAGAAACTTCATTATTCTTATCATCCAATCTCCCCACTCCGCGAGGATTGAAAGCTGTCTGATAACATTCCACTGGCAAATTTCGTTCAGTTGCCACTTCTTATAAAATAAAAGTTATTTTTGTATTTTTAATTAAATACTGTTATAATTATTATATAACCACATTTATAAATTCTTCATTTGATAAAGATGCTTATCTTTTGTAATTTTTTTTTAAGTGTATCATATGTGCGGATCATCGTCGGACTTCTGTTGAGCAGTCTTGATCTAATACAACACATCTTATTCACTATTTAAATGATAAAAATACATATATGGATACATTTATATCGATAATTCGTTAAATGATATAAATACATATATGGATACATTTATATCGATAATTCGTTTACTTCTATGCGTCATCGAAGTTCCCCACACTAGCCCTCATCATCATCATAAATCCTTTTACCGTTCCAGTATTGGACACGGATATCCTTACGAGTCTCAGTCTTTACTCAGTGCATACAATTACATACAAGTAAACACAGTCTAATTTTCTACTCTCAATGTAGCTACTGTTCCACATACCTTAACGATGACGTTAACGCTAATGCCTTATAAAGGGTCGACTAAGGTGTTGTAAATTGCAAGATAAGGTTATAGCTACCTCTTAAAATTAACGCTTCAAGATGCTGGGCGTATAAACGTAGGGGTTTCATTGTCTTTCAAAAATACATGGGTTTAATACTGGTAACACTGGTGCGTTACCAGTCACAGTGCAATACTGGTAACCCTAACGCGAACTATTTGTCAAGCGGAAGAAAGCTGGCAGTGTCGGTTCATGGATGGGTGACCGGTATAAATAAAATATGCATGAGAGATTTCGTGCTTTGGAAAAGTTTAAAAGATTAGAGTTTAATCTTTTCCCGGTCAGTGAAGTGGGAAACGGTATGCGCGTTACCTGAACTTTATTGGTAAAGGTAGTAAAAACTATTCTATACTTTTATATCTGTATATTTGTATATTTTTTTGTGTGTTTGTATGTATATTATTTCTCTCTCTTTCACACGCTGTTGAGGTCTCTTCCCGGCTTGTAAGGGACTTGACACGACGGTATTTGAATTATTATACAAATAATACCAGAACTATAAAATGTAAATCCGTTATTGGCTTTAAGACTAAACTATAATACTCTGTAACATATAGAAATTAAGAGCTGTGGATTTTGAGATTAAAATAAAATAAAACTTTCAAAACCCAATATAACAAACTTTGTTGATCGGCACACGCAAATATCCCGAGGATTTGCTTAGCTAGCGTAATGCCTACAAGAAGCAGAAATACTTTCAAGGTGAAGAAATGGGTGTGCATATAAAAACCAAGCAATTACATTCTCCAGCCAACGTTAAGTGTGATTAACTACGTAATGAGTTCAGTTCGGTCTACACACATCGTTTACGACCTGAGAATTAACTCCTTAGACGTTCCGCTGTTTGTTCTTGAAATAGTCGGTCGTGAAGTTTTCTTCCTACATACTTTTTGTTCCATTTGGGCCATTAAATTTGTAACTGTCGTAGTTAGAACTATTGTTATTTAACGCTGGTAATTTTTATAGAAAGCTATGTTGAGCAATAATTATTAATTAATTAATTTAACAGTAGGTAAAAATAAAAGTTTAAATCTCTTAAATTTAAGACAATTAAATTTAAGAAATGTGGACTTTTGGAGAGATATATACATATATATACACTGTGCACTGTCATGGGGGCTTTTTTGCTCATAATCTTCACTCTGGGCATACAGATTGGTATTACAGAGCAGACCTTTTTGCATTGCCTACGAAGTGGTCCATCGACGAGCACGTTATTCATCAGTGTTTATGTACACTGCGCCATACCGTGATCAGATTGGCAGCCAACTATGGAATGAGCTAGGCTCAAAGTTTCTCTGATTGATAGAATCCGAAAAGTAACAAACAGATAATCGAAGCCTAGGTCATAGCTCAAAATATAAGCAAGTAATTGTCGGTGGGCTAGCTAAGCCGAACTAAGAACTGGTACCCGGAGTAAAACAGTTCTGAATTACTGATCGCGGCTTGGCAAATGTACTGTAGAATGGTACGCGATGTTAAAAATGATTATAGACTGTACCTGGATATCATTGTGGACCTGCTACAACTATTTCCATTGTTGGTTAAGTAACAATGCTCTACCGACTGCCTCGTTAGTCGAATGGTTGCAAGCGCGACTGCCGATCATGAGGTCGTGGGATCAAATCGCAGGTCGAGTACTATTGGATGTTTCTAATTTAGAATTTCTAGTAATGACTCGGAGTCTGGATCTGTGCCTGGTGCATGGCAATAGGCTCACTACCTATTCCATGGAACGTAAACGTAACTATTGAAACGTGGGAGTGTACTACATTCTTCTGCGTAGGCAGGCAGGCAGGCAGGCTTCGGTGACTACAAGCATGATATTACGTTACGTCATCAATGCTCTAAGTGTTTTTCGCATTGTTCACATTAAATAGCTTGATTTACTTCAGTTCTGAGTCTACCCGCATACAAGGTAGTCTCCTCGAAGTCCATTACGTATGAAACTCAATTTATTTTAAAGATTCGAATTCGATTTTTCATTAAAGATTTCGAAGTTATTTGATACTTTAAATGTAACCCCATGATTTTGAAAATGAAATCGTAAAAACTTTTATTGTCATAATAAAATTTAATGATCCATAGTGGAGTTATATCAAGTGTCAAATGTCAAATATATAAAGTGTCAAAAGTTATTACACGTATTTTAAAGGTATTTTACGAGACTCAGCATTTCGAGACTGTCGCCGGGAGCTATGCCCATCAGCGATATATCCATTAATAGACGGCAATTATACCAGTGTTAGCAACAACTACAATTAACTGATACTAGCAATCTTGTTTTGGTGGAGATTGTCTTGAAAATCGCTGAAATCTAAAAAAAACTTTTTCAAAACTGGTAATATAAAGAACGCGTTCACACTAATACAGGCACTCTGTGCTTAAAAGGAAGCTCCAGACCCCTTATGATTGTAGCTTAAGACTGTAAAGAAATAAAGATTTTTATTATTATTACACTTTAAAAAGAAAATACACGTTATATATATGTAGGCATGGCACCTATATGTTGTAGTTGGTAAAGTTTGAATGCTGTTATACAAGCAGACGGACTGAATTCCTATATTTGCTTCGGGACTTTTGGATATGACGGGTTCGTCAAAATTAAAACAACGACAAGGCTGTAAATTTTCGATATTAAAATTTCCAACTATCTACCAAATAAGTATTTTTCATGATCCTTGAAAGCCCTGAAGTTTTATTTACTTAACTGTTTAAAATATGTCTAGATAGACTGTTCTACGTATTATAAACAGGGTTAGCACTCAGATATAGTATCATTACATATGTACAAATATATTTGTACGAAAGCAGTAGATAGCCAGGTTAAGAATTCAGCCCCTCACTCCGGGGGTGCCGGGTTCAAATCTATGGCGCGCAGCTCTTTACAAAAGGTCGTTTTGAATTTAAATATCACTTGCTAACGGTGAAAGAAAACATCGTGAGGAACCTACACATCTTAGAAATTATAAAAAAAAAACTTTCTAAGGTGTGTGAAGTCTGCCACCCCGCACTTGGCCAGCGTGGTAGACTATGGCCTTAACCCTCTCAATTTGAGAGGAGACCTGTATCCCAACAGAGGAATTATAAAGGATCGATTATTATTATATTATTATTATAAATATATTTACATAATTATAATAGATTTATGTAATAATTACAACCAGCAGCTCAATTCTCATCTCATATTATATTGTGAAAGATTATTTTCTCATTTAAACTTATATTGTTTTAAAAGGTTTCAACGCTAGCACACCAGTAGACAGACTGAGTTTTTTTTTGGTTCACGGTCCAAATACAAGAGTTCGTTAAAAATATCTAACCAAGAGTTCCAAATTTTTATGATTAAAATTCTCAGTTATTCGCATAGTAACTTGTAGTTTTGTACCTTTTTACAAACAGTAAAGGTAAGCATATATTTTAATAGATTATTATCACCACAGTCCGTCTTTTCTACGCAGATCTTAATTCATCATCAGCTTTTGGACGTCCACTGCTGGACATGGGCCTCCTATAGCAGCGCCACTCCTTCCGGTTTTGGGCCTTCCAAACCCGCTAATTCGTAGTACTAGTTATGAGTGGAGACTGTTGTCTCCACGCATAATGCATAGTTATTGTATTGTGGAAAATGTACACCTATTAAACCAGTACAAATAATCAAGGCTTTACTTCCGGTTCAATTTCCATTCAATGGAAATGGGGTTGCTGTTATTTATATTCCATTGTCTTGTTTTTCCATTCTTTCTTTTCTTGTTTTTTTATAGACCTATACAAAATATGAGATAAGACATGAAAATTAAAGATGGGCGTATTATGAATAAAATATTATGGGGATACACAGCAGAGGATAACTTAATGAGTTGAATAATTACTGAATAATGGAACTACCTTCATTGATATGTACATACATTACGTCAGGCCTATTTCTCGTAGGGTAAGCAGAGAAGAAGGAATTCTACGGGTTCCTGAAGAATTTTACGAGGATGGAGAGTCCAAGAAGTTGTTCTTGCTAGGGTCCTGGCAACTTTCTTTCATCAAAATCATCATACAAGCTCGTTTATTAAAGGTACTTTTGATCAAGCCATCTAAAAGACTCAGACAATCGAAAACGTCCTTTAAGTTTAGAGATAAAGATATACGAGTAAGATTCAATGATTGAAATTGGTAAACGTAGCGTAGGATGCCCTCTAGCTAGATAGAGTGAGAATTTACGCAAAGTGGCTGGCAGCAGTGAACAGCAGCATGCGACGAGCTGCAAATTGAGCTCAGTAGCGTGCTATTGGAGAGGCCTATGTCCAGCAGGGGACGAAACAGCCTGATAATGTTTGTATGTATCATCATCAATGTATGTATGTATGTGTGTTATTTAATGATAATGGTAAGATTGTTGACGTCAAGAAAATCTCACTACTATCGTTATATATACATAAGTAACGTGCCTGGGGATACGACTACATGACAAACTTATGTTGATGAATGTGTCCACTCGTTCTGAGCTGAGGTAAACGACAGGAGTTGCGGGCTGCACGCCGGTTGGTTATATGTATGAGGTAACTCAATGTATTTCAGGATCCAGTCCATACAAAACGAGAACATCCAAAATATCAATATTTTTTCTAATACCAATACAAAATATACAGAATTCAATCATATATTGCCAACCGTTAAGTTGGCTTCTAACAAAATAAAAAAATAGATTCCTATATTTGAGAGTCAGAAATAGGAATAAAATAATGTTATATAAATGATATACAATTGAAAATCTTACATTATAACCACATGCTCCAACCAGATGTAAGTTCTCATAATTCTATATTAGTGAGTGTTATAGAGCTAACCAAAACCAACCTTATCAAGACAGATATTTTGTTCAACGCGAAACAATATGATAGTCAAGCCCAGTATTCCTTTGAACTACTATCTGTAACTCGACACAATGGGAGCGGTCGAGTGTTTAAGCAGATTTCTAATCCAATTAAGACGGGCCAATAGGCTGTTAAGGAAATAAATCATTTTCAACGCGACTTCTGGGAACTAGTCTTATTATGATACAGGTAAGTAAGTACATTGCCGATTTTATAATTACTGTAAAGTGGATCATTAAGCAAAGAAAGCTTAGCAGTATCTGATATCTAGATAAAAGTTTGTATCGAAAAATAAACGTAACTTCACGCCTATCGTCCCCAAAGGGGTAGGCAGAGAGACTACACTTCCACGTTTCTCCACGTTACGTTTAAGCCCATGGAATAGTCCCAAGTTTGCATTGAATGATGAGGTTATAATTTTGACGGCAAGTGATTTAATTTTCGTGTTTATTAGTGCTTTTATTTTTTGTAAGTGTTCCTATATAAATATTAACACTATATTAAACGGACAAAGAGCGTTTAAACGAATAACATTAACAATGTGTGTGTTACGTTAACGGAGTTTGTGTGTGGATATTACTAATGTGTAACACACACGCGTTAAAAGAAGGATAATAAGGCTTATTTTCTAATTTATGGAATATATACACTTTTGTGCATAAATAATGTGACATATTTCAATTTGATACGACTATTTCCAGTACATGGTGCCAATAAAGTTATCCTTAACTACACTAATATAAGTAGGTATAGAATATAAATTCTTATATTTTTCAAGTGTTAATTTAATACTGTACATATAATTACATTTCTAACGTATAATTTTGTATTACTATAGACAATAGATCGAGATAAATGAATTTGTCTCTCCGTTTGTTCTAAACTCTGTAATTTAATATGACGGATTCATCGCGTTCAAACAAAATTAAGCCTAACTTTACAGACTTGTCGTTTGATTACTTGATCTATTTATCGTTCACTGTTAATATTGTTATCGAACTAGATATCTTGAATGGAATAAGTCATTATAACCATATACTATTGCTTGCGTAACAGTATTTTTTGTATATGCGCTGGCATTTGACTACAGTCTCGCTGGACGAAAAGCGAAGATGTGATCTATGGTGTAGCAAGTGTGCCTAAAAAGTACAAATTCATATTTCTCAGTAGTCATCTTGTATGAAACTCCAACTTTGCCGAAACCAGCGTCCGTGTATTCTCGTACTAGTAGCGAGTGATAATTCAAATTCAAATTCAAATTCAAATTCATTTATTCAAAATTGTTTCATAAGAACACTTTTTATACGTCAAAATGATGCTACCACCGCTTCGGAAGATGCCTCACTATGGAGAAGAAGCGGCGAAAGAAACTCCATAGGT
>DWMG01000051.1:0-28827 GCA_018244855.1 Elbella merops
AGCACATGTCGCTGTCAGAACATTCACTATCCGCTGTACATCCAACTGAAAAAAGTTAATTGTTATTATAATTATCTGTTTTGTATTATCGTGTCTAAATATCAGAAAACGTCGGTTTTTTCAAATATAATCGACAGGTTGTAATAATGAACTTAAATAAATAAATAAATAAATAAATAAAATAAGTTGTAATAGTCAACTTTAAATAGTCACTTAAGTTGATAAATAACATGGTAGCAGTATTGTTTTATTATTTACCTTTAGTACATCCAATACGCGGGTTTCCTGAGTATCCACGCTCGCAGTAGCAAACCGGCCGGTGTCGGATAACGGAGCACTCCGCGTTCGAGCCGCAGTTACAGGGGCTCGCGCACGCGCGGTTTATACAAGCCTGGGATAACGGACATTCCGAATCCGCTTTGCAGCCGACGGGTACGACGGTCGTGTCGGATGCTACAAAACACGTATTAGTGGTGAGAACTATGCACGGCTGTAGCATCAAATATTTATATTGCGTTTTGCAGACTATTACTAGATTGAGTGAGCACTCTCCGGGTACGTGTGCTACATCCTAGGTTACATTTTGCTTCCCATTAGGAGAATTTGCCAATAGCCTAGAATTTCCCATTAGGAGAATTTGCTAATAGAATAAAGTATTTTAAAATCATATTTACGTGGAATACACTGCACGACAGCGTTGCCCGTGTAGCCTTGCGGACAGTTGCACTGTGGCTTGTGGTCGACGACGCGGCAAAGGGCGCCCAGTCCGCACGCGTCCGCACACGGGTTGGTGCAGATGCGCTCACGGCATGCCTGCTCCGGGCTGCATTCTTCGTCCGTGTAGCACTCCCACACAGTAGGTTGCCGGGGTTCTGTATATAAGCCATTATTAAGTACGTTCTCAAATAGTTACACCTCATGATAAATTCTTTATATGTCAAACAAGTTTTTACTTTACCTGTATTGCATTCTATTCTTGGATTTCCACTGTAGCCAGGTGGACACAAGCATCGCGGCACATGGTCGATTGATTCGCAGAGGGCGTTGCGTCCACATGGAGCGGCCCTGCATGCTTCTACGCAACTACCGCGATGACAAGTTTGAGTGTTGGAGCAATCTGAGTCGACCGTACACTCTCCTTCAGGCGGTGATCGGCAACCGCTGTCTGGTGCAACACGACCTCCGTCCGGACATACGCACGCTACTGCGCGCAAAGGCAGGATATCGACCGTCTTGCATAATAAGCCCACTTCGCACGGGTTGCTTTGACAAAGGTCGGTACAACGAGCATTCACACACGCGAGGGGCGAACGGCAATCTGAATCTACCGTACATTCGTTCGGAGTCTGCACGTCGGCGCAACCGCGGAGGTATGGGTCGCCCGTTCGGCCAGATGGACATGTACAGACTGGTCGGTGATTGGAGGCGATGCATAGAGCGCCAGGCGCGCATGTGCCGTCCGTGCACGCCGGCTGGCACACGCGATTAAGGCGATTGCAAATTTGCTCATCGTTACAATCTTCGTTATAGTGACATTGAACGGACACACAAGCGCGACGCGGGTCTCCTTGCTTGCCTGGCGGGCAGCGGCACGTGGCGGCGTGCGCCACGGGCTCGCATTCGGCGTCGCGGCCGCATGGCGAGCCGATAGCGCAGGGGTCTTGGCAATATCCGTTCATACACCTCTTGTCGAATGGACAGTTGTCATCGCTTGAGCATTCGGCTATAAGTGAAAATAATATATTTAGCATTTGATTTTCATTAATTTGTAACTATTACAAAAAATGTCATTTCGACTTCGGCTAAAGCAGGTATAGCTAATAGGTGTAACTTACGTGTGTAGCAGTTGCGGGTGGGGTCGCCGGCGGTGCCGGGCGGGCAACGGCAGCGAGCGCGGTGATTGGATGCGTCACACAGTGCTCCGGCTCCGCACGCGCCCGCGCACGCCGATATGCAACGTCGCGCCACGCACGCCTCCGCAGAACCGCACTCCGCGTCGGACAAACACATAGCTCCGTCAGAAACTGTAAAAAAATCATTTGAATGGTATTCTATTATTCCATCTATTGAAAATGAAAACAGTATTTGAAAAAGTAACGGTAAGAAATAAATGACGATATGGTATTAATAATTGATAAATCCAAGCTATTATTTTATGATAAACACAGCAAATATATTAGTTTTAGATCAATATTTATAAAAAAAAATTACCAGGAGTACAGGCAACGTTGGGGTTGCCTTGCAATGGCGCGATGCAGGTGCACTGGGCGCGATGTGTACTGGCACGGCATTCGGCGCCGACGCCGCAGGTTCTGGCAGCGCACACTGGTGCGCAGCGACCCTCCGTGCACCGCTCCTCGTCGCCGCACTCGGCATCCGAAGTGCATTGTCCTTCTGGTAGTGACACAGAGTTTGTATTAATAATTGAACCAGTGTGTATTCGGTTTTCAAAAATTATAACGCAAAATATTTCGTTATTTGAAATTAACTCGCGTTTAACTCAATTGTAATTAAACTTTAATCTCAAGCGAAAGAATGTCGCACCAAAATAAGTACATTATTACCCGATAAGAAATATAAATTTTAAGTGCCCAACCACATTGAATCTCATTGTACAAAATACAAGACATAACAGTCCAACATTATATTTACATGACCAAGGTGTATATACAAGTCATCCGTGTAATATATGAGCAAAAATTATTCTTACAGTAAATACTCTACGGTTTTTCCGAAGTGCGCTTAATCAATTACCTTTTTCAATTTGTTTTGATTCTGCTCTAATAATTGTTTGTAATATGTATATCAGCTGTTTTATAAAAATATTTGAAAATAACGGCGACTATATGAACTGAAAAAGAACTCTTTAAATATGTATTATTTTAGCATATTATATGACTTACACAAATCACCAATATGGTTAGAAATATATACCAACCAACCATACCAATAGATTAAAAATATATACCAACTGCACTAGGTATATATATATATTTTATAGATGTTGAATATTATAGTGATTACTTCACATAATGTATATTTTTAATTGTAGGTACCTGTACCGGTGTAGTCATTACGAAATAACATTTTTTTTTCTTTTGAATATTGTTGTTACTTACTAGGATTGCACTGTACGGAGGCATCGCCAGTTAATGGTGGTGGGCATTCGCATACGAGGGTGCGGAATGGCAATGTATTGGCTACTCGGCACACCGCCCGAGTACCACAAGACGTCTTCTCACACGGGTTTCTACAATGTCCTTGTAAACAAGCTCTGTCTGGTCCACAGTCTGCGTCACTCTCACATTCTACTTCTTCCAAAACTGTGAGAATACACGATAAATAAAAATACCGTCCCTGTAGAATCACAGTATAAATTTTGAAGTTAGTGTACTTAATGCATGTTACCTGGTCGACACTCGATCTTGGGGTTGCCTTGGGTACCTCGTGGACATTCACAGGATGGAGCGTGACGAACGACGGAGCAAAGAGCATCCTGGGCACAAGCTCCGGGACATGGGTTTTGACAAGTTTTTCCTCTGCACGCCAACCATGCGGGGCAATCCTCGTCAACTGTACATTCATCTCTGCGACATGCAGTCCACGGGTTCCCACGGGCGCCCGCATCGCATTCGCACGACGCCACGTGTCCGCGAGCCACGCAATGAGCTTCACTTCCACAACGTATCCTCGTACAAACCTTCACGCACGATCCACTTTCACAGCTTTCGTCATCTGGGCAATCGTTATTACTGCGACATTGAACTGTAAGAGAAAAAATATACATCACTATTCCATTTATCATTATAGAAATATTAAAATAATATGAAATACCAGGTAAAAAGAGATTGCGAAAGCCATATATCTCAACCATTATGGACCTTGGCGCGCTTCTTCTACTTCAAGAATAAGTAAGGATATACAGCGGTCATATTTACCCGAATAACAGGCCGTGTAAGCGTTTCCTTCATATCCGGGTAAGCAAGCACATAGAGCTCGGTGTTGTTTGCCAATACATCTAGCATTTAAGCCACAGTTGGTAGGACTGCACACAGGCGAGCACCGCGCGTCGATGCAGGCCGCGTTGTCTGCGCACTGTTCGTCCCTCTCGCACTCCGGCACCGGCGGTGCAGGTGTCACGACGTTGATACGGTCGCAGCGGACGAACGAGTAGCCCGTGTACCCGACTGGACACGAACACACCGCGTTATGCCGGACGCCCGTGCAAATTGCGTTAATACCGCATGCGTTTATACATGGGTCTGAACATTTTCGATTGATACACGATCGGTCTCCAGGGCAATCGTCGTTAACTATGCATTCGGGGTAGGTGCAGAAACCGTCTCGACAAGTTCCATGAGGTCCGCAAGGATTAGGATCACAAGGATCGGAAACGGTCGGCGAAGTTGGTGGTATTTCTGTAAATAAAAAGGTGTTGATTAACAATTCCTAATGGGTGTTAACAGACATTAATGCCTTTTTGTTTAATAACGGACACATGAATGTAACTCAACACTATATACCTCTTGGTCTACAATCGAGGAACGGATCACCAGTAGTAGCAGGCGGGCAAGAACAGATTGGTGCGTGGTCAAAGACGCGGCACATTGCACCGTTGCCGCAAGCGCCGAGGCACGGGTCAACGCACTTGTTGCGCACGCAGGCGCGGTCGCGCGGGCACTCGGAGCTGACGACGCACTCGGGCCGGCAGCCGGACGAGCTGGCGTCGCCGCGCGTGCCGGCCGGGCACGAGCACACCGCCGCGTCGCCCGCCACGGAGCACAGCGCGCCCGGACCGCACGGCGAAGGCGAACAAGGTGGAGCTGCAATATACACTCTGTTATAATGCAGTAAAAAAGAAACAATCATATTTAACACCCTCTGAATGTGCGGATAGCTCGGACCATTCCGAAAAAATATCATAAAATATTCATAACTCATCGAATTTATAAAACTATCAATTTTCTATCCTACAACATATTTTTCTATTACTACGCTATATGAACTATAAAAATATTAAATATCTCAAAAATATTAAAAGGAGACATTTAATGTTAAATTAAGCACATTTTATCTAAGAAGACATGATAGATGTTCGTACCCGAGGCGATAACTTCACATCTTTCAAAGGCGTTTCCTCTTGTTCCCGGTGGACATGAGCACAAAGGTATGTGGTTGACGGTTTCGCATTCGGCTCCAACTCCACAAGTGCCCTGACAGGGATCGCGACAGTGGGAACGCATGCAAGCACGTGTCGGCGAACAGTCTGAGTCCGCCACACATTCAGGCCGACATCCACTGTAAGGGTCTCCACGCAATCCAGGCTCGCATTCGCATGACGCGCTCGTGCCCCTAGTGCGACAGATCGCACCGGGCCCGCAGGGGGAAGGATTGCATGGATCGTTGGGTGGCGGTTTGGCTGTAAAATATTTGTCATTCGTTAATAAGCGATTTGACTGCCGTCGTGTTAAGTTTTAGCAAGTGTATGAAGCGCTTTTCCATAAGCGTTTGATTTTATCACGGAACCCTAACGAAAGGCTAACTTATTTTCGCCAGTAAAACCCATGCCTAAGTTTTAAGAGCGAAAAGAAGCTTACGCACTCGTACTCGGGGATAATTAAATTTGAATAACGCGGCATATACGTTGATAAGTATAATAATTATACGTTTAACATAAGCAATCTTCGTTGTATCTGTCTTACGAATGGAATCGATGGGGCGACATTCTATAAGGGGATTTCCAGTGGTAGCCGGGGGACAATTGCAGCGAGGTTCGTGGGCGACCGGCGAACACTGCGCGCCTTGGCCGCAAGCTCCTGGACAGGGATCGACGCAGTGTCTGTTCAGACACATCTGTTTCCAGTCACAGTCGCTAGAACTTTGACACTCATAGCGACAGAAGGGAGGCACGCCAAAGAAGCTTGGTCGGCAACGACATCTTCCATCAATACAATCCGCATTTGGTCCGCAATCAGGACACGGTGACATGTTCTTAGATTCGGATTGGAGTTCTGTCGGAACATGAAAAAATATTAATTTTATGATACAAGATGGTACTAAATGTTTTTACACAATTCCAGCATAAATCGATTTATGCACTCGATCAATATTGTAGAATTATTTATATCAACACGAAAGCAGACCAACAAATTTGTTTGTCATGGCTGCAAATTATGTATAAAATAGATTAAAAGTCTTAAGGGTAAATCCCTGTGAAATCAAAATGCATCGTAAAAAGTAGTTGAGTAAATACGGCATGAAAACATATTTTACCTGCTCTGCAACGCACAAATGGATCTCCTGTGAAACCGCTTGGACACGTGCATATCGGTGCGTGCAACCTCGTGCGACACTCTGCGAAACTTCCGCATGTACCGGGGCACGGGTCTTGGCACTTCTGGTTGCGGCATGCTCGGTCCGGAGGGCAGTCAGAGTGAACACGACACTCCGGCCGGCAACTAGGTGGCTCCGCGAACATCGCGGGCCGACACGAGCAATGCGCGACTGTACCATCTGCTCGACATATTGTGTTCGGCCCACACGGATTTGGCGTGCATGGATCCGCTATGACTGGTTCTGGTAAACAATTGTGGCAATCATTAAAATACAGTCAAGTTGGAGTGCTGCTCGCATAAAAGCCCTCGTTCCATTAAAACATAGCTAAATAGTTAACAAAATCAGTAATATAAATCGACCGAATGACTTCAGGCATGCTGTGCAAAATTCCTGCAAGAAGAGCATATAACAGATATGTATCTTATTAAAGAGTCATTATATTCAGTTAATGTGTCGTTTGTCATATGGAATGTATACGTGAATACAAAGGATCGCTTACCTCGAACTCGTTGACAAGCTATGAATGGATCTCCTTTAAGTGGTGCGGGACATTCACAGATAGCGATGTGGTTGTAAACATTACATACTGCGTTTAAGCCACAAGCGTCCTTGCATGGGTTGATACACTTGTAGTTGATGCAAGCTAATTGTCTCTGGCACTCTTGGTCATTAGTACATTCTGGTCGACATTCAATGTAAGCGTTGCCATGATACCCAGGTATGCAAGAACAAGTTCCATTATCACATTTGGCATTGATTCCACATGGATTCTGTGCACACGGTTCTTCGTATAACGGAGGCAAATTCTCTGAAAAAAAAAAGATATTTTATCATTTTGGATTCTCGTCCCCTGCCCTTATTGCGCTCATTAAAAGGCCACAGGCTAATGTTGATAAAGTTCATATACATTTTCATAACATAAATTATCTTCAATTGTAAGATGTTTTACCTCTAATAATATAACAGCTAAGGAATGGATCACCCCGGAAACTAGGTAGACAAGTGCAGATAGCCAAATGATTCATTGCCCGGCAATCTGCGTTAGCGCCGCAAGAACCTATACATGGGTCGACACATTTTTCTCGGACACACGCTCTGTTATTGGGACAATCTTCATTGATAGAACATTCCGGTGCACATCGTGGTGGAACTCCCTGGTAACCTGGTCTACAACTGCACATCGCCTCTCCGTTAAAGTCTCGGCACGTAGCAAAAGGACCGCAGGGATTGGGTTCACACGGTGAAGGAAGTATTTCAGGAATTTTGATATCTTGAGTGCAACGCACGAATGGATCTCCAGCAAAGCCTGCGACGCAGGTGCAGTATGGACTATGACGATGCACCCTACATTCCGCACTATCTCCACAGGTACCGATGCACGGGTCGACGCATTTTTGTCTCACGCATGCCTTATTTAATGGACATTCAGAATTTGTTACACATTCCGGTTGGCAATTAGGAGGACTACCCGAGTATTCTGGCAAGCAAGAGCATGAAGCTTGGCCATTTACATTTCTACAAGAGCTGTATGGTCCACATGGCGACGGATGGCACGGATTTGTTGGTTTTACTGAAATGGAAAAACATTAGTAATTAGTTATAAAACAAAAATTTTACAACTGTCGCTTAAAATTACTTGATATTATAATTTAATTATTATAGGTGAATTATATTTTAACATACACGTACCTTCTCTCAAAATGCATTCTCTGTACGGATCACCCACAAATGCACGTATACATGTGCATTTTGGAACGTGATTAATTACTTGACATTCAGCGTTAGTTCCACATAATCCAGGGCATGGGTCATTACATTTATTGTTGATGCAAACAAGATTTTGTGGGCAATCAGAACTTAGAAGGCATTCTGGTCGGCATCCTTCGTAAGGATTACCGGAGTATCCGTTGAGACACATACAACTGCCGGCATTATCTCGCTCTTGGCATATTGCGTTTGGACCACAGGGATTTGGCGTGCAAATTTTCACTATTGCTAATGGTGGTGATGGGGCTGAAAACGACGCAAATAATAATTACAATTTTTCAAACAATATAAGAACATAAAAACATCATGCTTGTATTCAACCAAAGAGGTAGGCCGATGAGTGTAATAGACTACCGCGATCCACCAGTTAATCACACATTTAATTATACGAATTTAGTTATTTTCCAAATAGAAAGAAACTATACCTCTGGCTGGGTAGCAGCGTTCGAAAGAGTCTCCTTCATAGCCATCTTGACATCTACATTGGGGTGAGTGGCTGATGACACGACACTCCGCATTCAATCCACAAGCACCCACACACGGATCAGAACACTTGTTGTTGATGCAAGATTTATCAAAACTGCAGTCGTTATTTGTGACACATTCTGGACGACAATATGGCGGCGATCCTGTATAACCAGTAACGCAAGAGCAGGAAGGAGACTCTCCTACGATCTTGCATAAAGAATTAGGGCCGCACGGCGTCGGGACACATGGATCTTTCTTATCAATCGGTTCATCTGTAATATGAAGAATTAAACATGTACGTAAAATCGGCTTGTTTTCTATTCAATATTTAATTAGATTTCCTTTATAATGGGGTGCAATCGTACTTACTCTCAATAGGTCTACATTGTGTGAAAGGATCACCAGTGTAACCGTTACGACAAGCGCATATCGGTTTATGATAATGGACTCTACATTCAGCGTTGAAGCCACAAGATCCGCTGCAAGGGTCAATGCACTTCTGATTGGAACATGCCAGTAAGCTCGTACAGTCAGAATCTACCAAACACTCTGGCCTGCATGACGGTGGAACTCCAATGTAGCCAATCAAGCACGAACAGCTAGCTTGGTCATATGTTATTCGGCAAGTGCTGTATGGACCGCAAGGTGATGGTTCACATGGGTTCTTCTTTTCAGGCGCTGAAATACAATATAATAAGAATAACAAACGTATAAGGAGTGATAGCCTAGTGGTTAGGAATTCAGCCTCTGACTCCGGGTTCTGAGTTCAAATCCATGGCGCGCACTTCTTTACAAAAGTGCGTTTTAAATTAAAATATCACTTGCCAATATGAACACCTTAGTATTTATCAAAAAAAATAATTTCTAAGGTGTGTGAAGTCTGCCAACCTGCACTTGGCCAGCGTAACGGACTATAGCCTTAACCCTCTCAATATGAAAGGAAACCCATATATTTCAGTGGAATGATAAATGGGTCGATTATTATTATTATTATAGCAAACGAAATGATAGTTTAAACTACGTCGTAGTTAATGTAATACTTTACAATAATAATACCTATTTACAATCACTAATTTATAGTAGTATAGTTTATAGTATAATATTATGGCTAAAATATATTATCTTCCATTATAAATACTTTATAATCCTTTACCCTAGTTATAAATCAAATGAACAGTTTCAAAAGCATTTAAAATATGTATCTTTTACCGGATTACGTTCTATTTGCACCACACATAATTTACCAGCATAATGTGTGTGTAATAAAAGATGACTTATACAGATTTTCAATAGTAAATAAATGTAATTTACCTTCGATTGGAGTACAAGAGAAGAATGCGTTTCCAGAGGTATTTGGTGGACAACTGCACATGGGAATATGGTTGTAAACTTCACACAGAGCTCCCTGGCCGCACAAGTTGACGCACGGATTGACACACTTATTCTGGACGCACGCAAGATTAGAAGCACAATCTGAGTTGTGAGTGCATTCGGGCCGACAGCTCTGGTAGGGGTTGCCGAAGTAACTCGGTTTGCAAGTGCATCGGCCGTCCTGGCAATCGGCATTGGCGCCGCAGGGACTCGGATTGCAATTGTCGTATATTGTTGGAACAAGTTCTGAAAAGTTATTTTCAATTTTAGTACAATTACAGTTATTGCCACAGCGTATATTTATATTTAATCGTATTATAATGAAATTACCTATATGCTCTTTGATACGACAATTTTCGAACGGATTTCCCGTATAACCTTCGATACAACTACATATAGCAGAGTGTTGGTACACTTGGCACACTGTCTGGAGGCCACACGAGCCAGGACATGGGTCTTGGCACTTGTAGTTAATACACGCTTTGGAGCTTGGACAATCTGAATTTACAGTACATTCAACTCTGCAGTTGGGCGGCGCTCCCATGTAATTCTCTGAGCAAGTGCACATTGGTATTTGATTAACCACTTGGCACAGTGAGTTTGGTCCGCACGGAGACGGCGAACATGGATTTATTACAGGAGACGGCAGTTCTGAAATGCAAAAGTATCTTTTAAATGTAAAACGTGTAAGTACATATACATATATAATGCAATTATTTTAAAGCAGGGAGTAAATATACCAAGCTCAATCAATCAATCTTACTGTCAATAACGGCACATCTCGTGAACGGATCCCCTTCAGAGTCTGGGCGACAAGAGCATATCGGTGCGTGGTTAACGACGCGACACTCAGCATTTAATCCGCAAACGCCGATACAAGGATCTACGCACTTTTGTCTCACGCAACTCTTCGTTGGTTCACATTCAGAGTTAACCGTGCACTGTGGTCTGCAACTTGGTGGGGCACCGAAATATTCGGGCATACATGAGCAAGATACTAAGCCATTATTATCTTTGCAAATTGAATTGGCGCCGCACGGATTTGGTGAACATGGATTTGTAGGTTTCGGTGCTGAAAATACACAAAAGCATCAATAAAGGGTCCAAATTATCTATAAAGAAAGCTATCTTCTGTAGGTGAGTTGTAAAAACTAACCTGGAGTATTAATGATTGTATGGCAGTATGTGTACGCGTCACCCGTGTATCCAGGCGCGCAAGTACAGGATGGTAAATGGTTAATCACTTGGCATAGCGCTGTAGTTCCGCATACTCCTGGGCACGGATCTTCACATTTGTTCCTGATACATGCTTTGTTAAATGGACAATCAGTGTTTACGACACACTCGGGTCTACAAGAATCATAAGGATCGCCGAAATATCCAGCGTCACAAACGCATGTCGCGGCACTGTTTGCGGAGACTTTACAGCGGGCATTGCTGCCACATGGTGATGGTTGGCACGGATCATGAGGTACGATTTGCTGTATACGGTAACAAGATTGAAATGGATCACCTGTATAGCCATCTTGGCATGAACACATGCTAGTGTGAAGGCGAACCGCACAGACCGTATTCAATCCGCAGGAACCTGGACAAGGGTCCGCGCATTTGTAATTAATACAGGCTTTATCTGATGAACAATCATCGCTTGTTGCGCACTCTCGTCGGCAATTTGGCGGAGTACCTTCAAATGTCGGTTGACAAGCGCAAACATATGAATCGCCGGTAGGTGTACATAAACTATTGGGCCCGCATGGAGATGGTACACATGGGTTGCTGGGTAGTTCTTCTTTTTGAACTGTAAGATTGAAAATAATCAGGTCGTCTCTGAATTCTTAAACTTGCTTAACTTTCACTCAATTGAATTATATTGGATAAGTAGCTTACCATAGCACTGAGTGAACGGAGATCCAGTATGTCTCGGTGGACATGAGCAAATAGGGTTGTGGTTGTTGACATTACAGATTGCGCTATGTCCGCACGATCCTGGGCAAGGGTCTTGACATTTCCTATTGATACATGCTAGGGATTGGAGACAATCAGTGCTTTGAATACATTCAGGTCTGCAGCTTGGTGGGTTACCTATAAAACCTTGTAAACATGAACAGACTGCTTGGCTGTTCACTTCTCTGCATACACTGTTGGGTCCGCATGGCGATGGATCACAAGGTCTAGCCGCAGGTACTGAAAATAATTATTTGATTGTAAAAGCTTTGCATAGTGATATGAGAATGTTATATTACTATTTGTATAGACATACTTTCTATCTTGGAGCATTGCACAAAAGCGTTCCCAGTCATACCACTGGGACAGCTGCACACAGCCACGTGGTTATAAACGTTGCATTCGGCTTCGAATCCGCACATATCACGACATGGATCTACACATTTTGAGCGCAAGCATGCCTTGTCAGATGGACAGTCAGTGCTGAGCACGCACTCTGGACGACATCCGAAGTATGGATCTCCTTGATATTCGGGCAAGCATGAGCATATTCCATTATTACATTGAGCATTTGCCCCGCAAGGCGATGGATTGCACGGATCGAGTTTCTGGGGAGGTTCTGAAATGGAAAAATACAAAATTAAAAAAAAAAGTGTAATTATGTTCGGAAATATACATATATACAGGTCTCTCAATACAGGTTTATATAAACTTACCGGGAGAGATCCCACTACATGTAACCATAGAAATTGATGGATTCAATAAACTAATTTTTATTTTTTTAATTAATCTTTAATACACAAAAGTTAACAAATCATACCTGCTGGCTTGATATTGCAAACTGCGAACGGATCACCGCGATATCCAGCAGGACATGAGCACATTGGCACATGGTTAACGACACTGCATAGCGCATCCAAACCACATGAGCCGAGACACGGGTTTTGACATTTCATATTTATGCAAGATTTATCATTGCTACAATCTGTGTTTACGATACATTCTGGCTTACAGTTTGGTGGGCTTCCTAAGAATCCGGGGGTACATGTACAAGAAGGTATTCCGCCAACGTCTCGACACTCTGCGTTGTTTCCACAGGGCGAAGGCACGCATGGATTCACTGGTTCACTTAGAACGGGCACGATTTCAATTTTCTCATAGCAAACAGTGAATGGATCACCAATATATCCGTGTGCGCAAGTACAAATTGGATTATGATTAAAAACTCTGCATTCTGAGTTTCTACCACATCCTTTTGGACACGGTGAAACACATTTTAGGTTTTCGCAGGCTTTGTCCAACGGACATTCGGAACTTGTAAGACATTCTGGACGACAATCCGGTGGAGCGCCGTGGTAATCTTTTAGACAACTGCAAATCGCTATGTTATTTGTAGGTTTACATTGGCTGTTCGGTCCGCAGGGAGAAGGATTACACGGGTCTACAACCTCAGCTGTAAAAATATAGTTAAATTATGAATGAGACCAAAAAATAAAATATTAACAATTGATTAAAAAAATTGAGTATCAACAATATTACCATATGGTTTGTATGTGCAGATCTTGTATGGATTTCCATCATATTCAGACGGGCAACTGCAGCTCGGGAGATGGTTAATAACGTTGCATAAAGCATTTAGACCGCATGTACCAAGACATGGGTCTTGACATTTATTTTGATGGCATGCCATGTTCGATGCACAGTCTGAATTTTGCACGCATTCTGGTTTACAAGCTACGTAAGGATCACCAAAGTACCCTGGTATACAGGTACACGATCCGACATTACTCTGTTCTCTACAATCTGCGTTGGCACCGCAAGGTGATGGAACACACGGTGTAGGTCGTTCTTGTACGATGTAGGATACTTCAACACTACAAGATAGGAACGGGTCCCCAGTATAACCTTTTTGACATAAACATATCGGAGTGTGGCTCACAACTCTGCACTCCGCATTCACTCCACATGAACCAGCACAGGGATCTCGACATTTCCTGTTAATGCACGCCATGGTCGTCAGGCAATCAGTATTACTAGTACATTCTGGTCTACAATGAGGTGCCGAACCAATAAATCCGGTCAAACATTTGCACTCTGCGTTTTCACCGTTTTCTATACATTGTGAATTGGGTCCACATGGTGAAGGCAAACATGGATTCACTTTTTCTGGTGGCACAGCAGCTATAATAAAAAAAGGTATTGTTTAATAAATATTACAATGCTGAGTTACAGTGGAAAGTTCCAGAAGTAATAAAATGAGTACATACGAATCAACTGGCACGCTGAGAAGGGATCTCCGGAATAGCCGGTTAAACAGGAGCAAACAGGGTTATGGTTTACAACAATGCAATGTGTATGTCTTCCGCAAGCTCCCGGACATGGATCTTTACATTTCTGATTAGAGCAAGCTTTATTTAGGTCGCAATCAGAGCTTATTGTGCATTCGGGTCGGCAGTTGGGAGGGCTTCCGATGTAACCCTGTACACAGACACAAACGGCGTGCCCGCCTACTTCTCTGCACTGACTATTAGGCCCACAAGGCGATGGCTCGCACAAATTCACGGGTACATTAACTTCTGTAATAATAAATTTATAGATTATTATAATGTATCTATTACCATTAGCCAACGCAAGAAATATGCTAGCAGTTTTTGTGACAATTACCTGTTATTTTGGAGCAGTAGTGGAAAGGCGATCCTGTAAATCCAGGAGGGCAAGAGCACATAGGTATATGATTGAAAACTTCGCAAACAGCATCACCTCCACAAGTGCCTATGCATGGATCTTTGCATTTGTTTTTGATGCATGATCTGTCTCGTGGACAATCTGAGTTGAGCACACATTCCGGTTTGCATCCGAAGTACGGATCGCCATGATATTCAGGTATACACGTACAGACGCCGTTGCGACATTCTGCATTTGATCCACACGGAGAAGGAGAACAAGGATCTATTGGTTCTGATTCTAAAATAATAAAATATACAATTATTGTTTTTCATAGAAGCAACGTTTTTAATGCACATTGAAATATTTTCAGTGTCTATATAGGTATGTACGCACCTGGCAAATGCAAGATGCAGCTAGTAAACGGATCCCCTGTAAATCCTGACATACAAGAGCAAATTGGTAAATGATTGTTGACATTACATTGGGCGTTATTGCCACAGGCGCCAGGACAGGGGTCTGCGCATTTGTTATTAATACAAGCTGTTATTGCGCTGCATTCAGAGTTTATAGTACATTCTGGTCTACAGCGGGGAGGAGAGCTTATGTAGTTTGGTAGACATGTACAACGAGCATTGCCACCATACACTTCACATTGAGAATTGGGTCCGCACGGTGAAGGAATACATGGATTTATATCTTGAGGTGGCGATGGTATTGATACAGCAACTAAAAGAAAGAGTTTCATGTATATCTTTATTTATACGATCCGGTAGTATCGATTACGTTCGTCTTATTTTTTACACTTACTTGGTATGCAGTTCGTAAACGGATCACCCGTGAACCTATCTTGACAGGAGCAAATTGGATTATGAGCTATCACCCGGCAGTTAGCGTTTCTGCCGCACTGACCCACGCACGGGTCAACACATTTACGATTAAGGCAGGCCTTGTCGCTGGCGCATTCGCTACTTATAGTACATTCTGGCCGACAGTTGGGTGGTGTGCCCATAAAACTCTCTTGACAGGTACAGACTGCTTGGGAATTAACCTCACGACATTGACTGTTAGGACCGCATGGCGAAGGCGTGCAAGGAGTAGTTCTTACAATGTCTGTAAATATCAATATTTTTAATGAAATATGCAATTGTATAAACTATACACGTTACACAAGATTAATATCAATTTTACCTTGTTCCTTGGGTACACAAAATCTGTATGCATCGCCTGTAAATCCAGGTGGACAGTAACAAGACGGTAAATGGTTGACGATTTGGCAGATCCCATTTGGTGCACATATGCCAGGACATGGATCTTTGCACGTGTTCTGGATACATGCCAACGTTGGGCTACAGTCACTATTAATAACACATTCTGGTCGACATCCTTCATATGGGTCGCCGAAATAGTTTTCTACGCATTTACAAGATCCAGCGCCATTTCTTTCAGTGCACTCAGCGTTAAGACCGCATGGCGACGGTTCACATGGCGACGCGTATTCTATAATTGATTCTGTAACAAATTGTGCAGTGGGTAAAAATGTAAGGAATTTAGTAGGAAATAAATGAAAAAATAAGGAATTCGTGGCACATGAATAAAAGACTGCCGCGTTGGTCGAGTGTTGCAAGCACGACTGCCGATCAGGGGGTCTTAGGTTCAAATCCCGGGTCGGGTACTATTTAAATTTTCTAATTTAGATATTCTAGGAGTGACTCGGAGTCTAATTTGTGCCCTATGTATGGCAATAGGCTCACCGTCGATTCCATGGGACGTAAACGTAACTGGTGAAACGTGGGAGTGTACAACACTCTTCTGCCTACCACTTCGGGGATTTCAAACTGGATGTTACGTATAAATAAAAAAATCTATATGAAAATTTCGTTACCTCTAATCGGATTACAAGAGATTAGGGGATCACCGGTTTGTCCATACGAACATGAACAAATCAGTGCGTGACTGACAACTTTACAGTCTGCATTATATCCACAGCTGCCGGGACATGGATCTTTACACTTTTGGTTAACGCATGCCAGGTTGCTGCTGCATTCTGAATTACTGACGCATTCTGGTCGACAGTTGGGCGGTGCTCCAATATAATCTGGTTGACAAGAGCATGATGGTGATTCTCCGATAACTTTGCATACAGAGTAAGGTCCACACGGAGAGGGCGTGCATGGATCGATAGGCGGTGATGAGACAGTAACTGAAAAAAAAAACTTGCTTTAAATATTGCTCAACGTACAACATGAGAAAGAAATAAAAAATAATTAACGATATTTTATTTACCTTCAGGAACACATCGCGTAAATGGATCTCCTGTATATTTTGTTGGACATGAACAGATTGGGTTATGATTAACGACTTCGCATCTGGCGCCATATCCACAAGAGCCTATACATGGATTAATACACTTTTGATTATTGCACGCCTCGTTCGAAGGACATTCGGCGCTGATGGTGCACTCTGGTCGACAGGATGGTGGGCTCCCGATGAAGGATGGCAAGCAGGAACATACAGCTTGGTTGTTTACTGCTCTACACTGACTGTTAGGCCCACAGGGGCTCGGATTACATGGTTGTACTTGAACAACTGCAACAGTGAATAAGATAATATAGCATAGTAAAAATATATATTAGGCAGACATTTCTGAAAAAGTCATGAAGAATTTTTTTTATAAATTTGTCGACGTTTACTTACTTTCAATGGTGTAACATTGCGTGAAAGCGTTCCCGGACATGCCTTGTGGACATGTGCAAATCGGAATATGGTTGTAAACATTACATTCAGCGTTTGGAGCACAAATTCCCGGACAAGGATTAACACATTTGTTCCTAGAGCAAATTTTATCAGACGGGCATTCTGTATTTGATACGCATTCTGGCTTACAACCGATGTACGGATCTCCTGAATAGTCGGATAAACAATTGCATATTCCATTTTTGCATTCCGCATTAAATCCACAAGGTGACGGATTGCATGGGTTCTGTGGCAATTCATCTATAACAAAATTATACAATTGAAATAACGACACTTTAAATGACAATAAAAAGGAATTGAATGTTGTTTTTTTGAGAATTTTACTTACCCTTTTGTGGTACTATTATTTGACAGACCGTGAATGGATCTCCAGTAAAGCCTTGAGAACAAGTACAGGCAGGAAGGTGATTGAATACACTGCACACAGCGTTTTGCCCACAACTACCAGGGCAAGGGTCCCGACACTTCATATTAATGCACGCCAAGTTTGATGGACAATCCTGGTTAATGGCACATTCTGGGCGGCAGTTCGGAGGAAGACCTTGGAAGTTGGGCATACAGGTACACGAAGGTGCACCGTTAATATTACGACAGAGAGCATTGTTTCCGCAAGGGCTGGGTGTACAAGGATCTCTGTGAGGTTCTGGTATGCTTTGTACTGGAGCTGAAATTCAAATAATTAATTTATTTTTGTTATAATACAGGCATTTCTTGGTGTTTTATTTAAAAATGAGTTATGGTAAAGTGTTTAATATCAGTCTACTTACGTAATCGGTAACAACGTGTGAATGGATCTCCTGTATATCCAGATACGCAAGTGCAAATAGGACTGTGTGTTATAACTCTGCACTCCGTGTTTGTTCCACAATGGCCAGGGCAAGGATCTACACATTTCTGATTAACACATGCTTTATCAGACTGACATTCGGAGCTAACTGTACATTCTGGTCTACAGCCTGGAGGAGAGCCGATATAATTTGGCATACATGAACATGCACTTTGACCATTTGCTGGACGACACACGCTATTAGGTCCACATGGGTTTGGAACACACGGTGTCGTCTTTTCTGGTACTTGATCTGTAAACACAATTATTTCGGTTATAACAAAGGAAAACGTAAAAAAAAACGTAAGTTCACGCCTGTAATCCCCGAAGAGGTAGGCAGAGGAATGCAGAACACTCCCACGTTTCAGCGGTTAGGTTTACGTCCCACTATGGAGTAGTTAGTGAGCCTATTGCCATGCTTCGGGCACATATCTAGACTCCGAACCAATACTAGAAAATCTAAATTAGAAAATGTTGTACTGTTCGACCCAGGAATCGAACCCGGGACCTCCCAATCGGCAGTCGCACTTGCAACTAACACGACCAACGAGGCAGTCAATAACAAATGCTATTTGAATTTATATTTGGTGAATAATAACACAGTAAATATATGAGGTCAATACCTTTTAATATATTACATCGTTGATATGGATCTCCAGTGTAGCCGGCTGGACATGAACATGTGGGTAGATGGTTGACAACAGCACATACCGCGACAGGACCACATGTTCCTGGACACGGATCTTGACATTTGTTTCGGATGCAGCTTTTATTGGGTGGGCAGTCTGTGTTGATGGTACATTCCGGACGACATCCTTCGTAAGGGTTTCCTACATAATCTGACAGGCAACTACATGAGCCGGCCCTGTTTTGCTCCCTGCATACGGCATTTGGTCCACAAGGGGAGGGTATACAAGGAGAGGTTACTTGTGGGATGATCTCTTGTACGATATTACAACTTATGAATGGATCGCCAGTGTAACCCGAATCGCAGAAACATGTTGGAGTATGGCTTATTACACGACATTGCGAATTTTGACCACAAGCATTTATGCAGGGATCTGTACACTTCTGATTGACGCAAGCTTTATCTGACGGGCATTCACTATTAATCGTGCATTCTGGTCTACAATATGGCGGAGACCCGAAGAAGTTTGGTATACAAGAACATGATGGTGTTCCTGACTGTTCTTTACAAATTGCATTACCGCCGCACGGTGAAGGATTACAAGGCGTTACGTCTTCAATTGGAGTTCCTGTAAATATTTAAATATTTTTATTATTTATTGCTTAAAATATGTATATAATTAGTTTACCTTTTGTTTTTAAAATCATTCCAAAAACAAAGGGTTTTTATAAATATATGAAGGCACTTACTGTACAGAATACATCTGGTGAAAGGATCTCCTGTGTATTTGGGTGGACATGTACAAATCGGATTGTGTTTGACAACGTCACATTTGGCATCCACACCACACGTTCCACTACAAGGGTTGATACATTTCTGATTGCTGCAAGCTTTGTTGAGAGGGCAGTCAGAACTCAAGACACATTCTGGTCGGCATAGTGGCGGGCTTCCAATGTACCCAGTTACACAAGTACAGACAGCTTGGCCGTTTATTTCGCGACATTGACTGTTCGGGCCGCATGGTGATGGCAGACATGGGTTGGTAACAACGGGTGCTGAAACATTGTTTCCATATTTACTGACAATGCCTTAAATAGAAAGATACTGTGTTCGAATTTATAGGGAATATTATTATATCGTCATCTTACCTCGAATAGGTTCGCAGGCATAGAAAGCATTTCCTGTCATTCCTTGAGGGCAGCTACACATGGGCACGTGATTTATTACATCACAAACAGCGTTCGCTGCACATGTGCCGATGCAGGGGTCAACGCATTTGTTTTTAATGCAGGCTCTGTCTCTTGGGCAGTCACTGCTCAATACACATTCAGGTCGACAACCAATGTATGGATCACCTTGATGTTCTTCAATGCAGGAACAAATACCATCGTCGCACACAGCGTTAGTACCACATGGCGACGGGTTACATTTATCGATGATAAGTAATTCTGAAAATTTTCCTTTTTTAGAACAAGTTAATAGAACAATACGATTTCATGGAACAATATTAAATAAGAAACTTACCAGGTGATGGTTTTGGCCTACATACAGTAAATGCGTCTCCAGTATAGCTTTCTGGACACGTGCATATGGGAACATGCCTGGAGACAGTGCATATTGCGCCAATACCGCAGCTTCCTTGACAGGGATCTTGACATTTTTGCTGGATACAAGCTTGTGACGTTGGACACTCCGCGTTAAGAATGCACTCAGGTTTACAATTTGGCGGGGTACCTATGTAATTTCGCATGCATGTACATGAAGGCACACTTCCGATTTCTTGGCAAATCGAATTTGGTCCACAAGGTGATGGTACACAAGGATTCCTGTATGGTTCTAATTCAGCGTTCTGGATCGGTGCTAAAATAGGAAGTATGTTTTGTTTTATGTACCAATACTATACAATATTTCGATAATAAACAACAAATTAGATGGACTGCAACTTCTCTTAAAACTTTAAACTATATTTTATTATTGCTTCATACTTAAGTTACAACTTTATGACTTACGTGGAATTGGGTTGCAGCGTGTGAATGGATCTCCAGTGTAACTAGGTTTACAGTTACATATTGGACTGTGGTTAATTACTCTGCACTCAGTATTTGTACCGCACGAATCAAGGCATGGATCCTCACATTTTTGGTTTATACACGCCTTATCTCTTGGACATTCGGTACTAATGACACATTCTGGGTGGCAGCTTGGTGGCACACCAATGTAATTGGACAAACAAGTGCATACAGCTTGTTTATTGACTTCTTGACAGCGGCTATTTGGACCGCATGGGTTTGGTTGGCACACATCTCTTGGTGCTTCCGACACAACTGAATAATATGAATCATAGATTAATTAATATAACATGAGTGCGAAAAGTAAAGCAATTTTTGCGATATTTTACACATATGCACAGATTGAAATATAAATAATGACTATTAACCTTCTGGACTGCAGTAGCGGAATGGATCCCCCGTGTAGCCGCGGGTACAGGAGCACGATGGCGCATGATTAACAACTTGGCATACGGCGTTCGGTGCGCAGGCGCCTGGGCACGGGTCTTGACATTTGTTTTGTAAGCAAGCGCGATTCGATGGGCAATCGGTGTTTATAGCGCATTCTGGCCTACATCCCTCATATGGATTACCGTAATAATCTGGTAAGCAAATGCACGCTCCGGCATTGTTAGACTCCTTGCAAACAGCATTAGCTCCGCAAGGGGATGGTTGGCAAGGTGTTGTCACTTCTTGCGGTATTTGCATTCTATGGCATTCGATAAATGGATTACCAGTGTATTCAGGTATACAGGAGCATGACGGTGAATGACTTATAACATGGCACTCAGTGTTAGAACCGCACGAACCTAAGCAAGGATCGACACATTTTTGGTTTATGCAAGCACGGTGTGTCGGACATTCAGAATTACTAATACATTCCGGTCTACAATACGGAGGTGCCCCTGTATATTCTTCCTGACACGAACAAGTCGGTGAACCAAGACTTTCTTTGCATACAGAGTTAGGTCCGCAAGGCGATGGAACGCATGGATTGACTATTTCTGGTGGAACTTCTTGCAAAATACATCTGCTGAAAGGATTTCCAGTATACGATGGTGGACAAGAGCATATGGGATTATGGTTAATAACTTGACACTTGGCATCTATACCGCACGCTCCTTGACAAGGTTTAATACACTTCCTATTGCTACATGCTTCGTCCGGCAGACAATCAGTGCTAACGATACATTCTGGTCTACAGGAAGGAGGGCTTCCAATAAAGCCGGGTAAGCATGAACATATCGCCTGTCCGTTTATATCACGACATTGACTGTTGGGTCCACAGGGACTTGGTTGACACGGTTGAAGTTTTTCGACTGCAATGAAAGTAAACATTAAAATTTATAAAAATTAAATTAATTATATTCTTGAAATAAAAAAAAAAACTTGTAGATAATTATTACCTTCAACGGGGACGCACTGAACAAAAGCGTCACCGGTCATTCTCTCCGGGCATCTACACATCGGCACGTGATTGATTACTTCGCATATCGCATTGCTTGCGCAAACACCACTGTTGCACGGATTGACGCACTTATTTCGCAAACAAGCCTTGTCTTGTGGGCAGTCTGAGCTTAAAACACATTCTGGACGACATTCGAAATATGGATCGCCGCGATATTCTGGCAAACAAGTGCACTCTCCTCCGCGGCAGATCGCATTATTTCCACACGGTGATGGATTACAGGGATCGATTTCATCTTGAATTACTTCTGCAACTGTTGAAATGAAATGTTGATATTATTTGTTTATTTGTAACAACGTAGAGCTATGTATATAAGATAAAACTATTTACCTTCAATTTTGCATTCGACAAATGCATCACCCACATAGTTGTCGAAACAAGTACAAATCGGTATGTGGTTCTTAACAGCACATCTAGCGTTTATACCACACGAACCTGGGCATGGATCTTTACATTTTTGATTAATGCAAGCCATATTACTCGAGCAATCTGAGCTAATAACACACTCTGGGCGACATCCTGGTGGTGCGCCGATATATGAAGGCTGGCATGTACAAGACGGAATGCCATTAATTTCTTTACATTCACTGAAAGGTCCACATGGTGATGGTATGCAAGGATTAGAGGGAGGTCTAACATCTACGGCGGTTGTTGTTGTAAGCAAGTAGCATCTACTGAAGGGATCGCCAGTGTATTGTGGCAGGCAAGTACATATCGGACTATGATTTACAACAAGACACTTGGTATTTTGTCCACACTGGCCAATGCATGGGTCGACGCATTTCTGTTTAACGCATGCCCTGTTGGTAGGACATTCGGCGCTTATGACGCACTCGGGCTTACAATTGGGAGGCGCACCGCGGAATTCTGGCATACAAGTGCATATGGCTTGATCATTTTGGACTTTACAAACGCTGTTTGGACCGCAAGGAGATGGAGTGCAGGGGTCAGAAGGCGGAAGTGGATTCTCTGAAAATAAGTAAGTGTTAATTGTATTATTTAAAAGTAATTAGAGAAATGTGTCATCAGATCAAGAATGCGAATATTACCTTGTTTGTAAATACAGTTTCGGAAAGGATCCCCGGTATATCCAGGAAGACACGTGCATATCGGTGAATGATTCACGACTTGACATTGAGCGTTTGTAGCACATGTTCCAGGACATGGGTCACGGCAGTTATTTTGTTGACATATCCTATTCGAGGGACAATCTGTGTTAACAGTACACTCAGGTCGACAACCCTCGTAGGGATTTCCAAAGTATCCAGGCGAACATAGGCACGAACCGACTTTGTTGCGTTCCTTGCAAATGGCGTTGCTTCCGCAAGGAGATGGGGTGCATGGAGATATTATTTCTACTGGTGGATTAAATTGCAGGTTGCAAGAAACGAACGGATCGCCGCTATATCCTTGTGGGCACACGCAGTTCGGAGTATGGCTAACCACGCGGCATTGCGCTAATGAACCACATGCGCCAATACATGGATCTCCACATTTGTTGTTTATACACGCTAAATGGTTCGGGCATTCGCTGTTACTGGAACATTCTGGACGGCAGTTCGGCGGTGTTCCAATAAAGTCAGGCATGCATGTGCAGGACGGTGAGTCATTTATTGTTTGACACACCGAGTTGGGCCCACATGGGGACGGCAGGCAAGGATTTATTTGTGGTGGACTTTCGAGTGCTGCAAAATTAAATCATTAACGTAAGAAAATTGTAATATGTATTTTAAAGAAAATGCTCAAATCAAACAGCAAAAGTAAAAGTCCATTACAATGTCAAGTCAGTATTAATTTGTCTAACAATAGGTTTGTTGATTAGAACCCCACAACCGTTCAATATCAAAATTAAAGATAACCACGTGTAATATAAAAACTTACGTCTACGTAGACATCTGGTGAACGGATCGCCAGTGAAGTCGCTAGGACATGAACAGATGGGATTATGGTTCACTACTTCACACAGCGCGCCAACACCGCACGCTCCGGTGCACGGGTCGATACATTTGTAATTGTTACAAGCTTTATTCAGTTGACATTCAGAGCTCGTGGTGCACTCGGGCCGGCACGCTGGTGGGTTCCCTGAGTAGTTCGGCAAGCACGAACATACGGCTACATTGTTTACTTCACGGCACTGACTGTTTGGTCCACACGGACTGGGGTTGCAAGGATTCGTTGGCAACGGAACTGTAAAAATAGAAATTGGTGATAGTAAAAATATAGTTGGCGACAATTATGAACAACGGACTCAATCAATTGAAATACCTTGCACTGCGTTACACGATACGAAAGAATTGCCGGTGTAACCAGCGGGACAACTGCACATTGGAACATGATTGATAACTTCACAAATAGCGTTCGTTCCACATGTGTCTGGGCATGGATTTATGCACTTTTTATTAACACAAATCTGATTCTTTTGACAATCCGTGCTAATCGTACACTCGGGTCGGCAACCGATATACGGATCACCGCGATATTCCGGTAAGCATGAGCATTCTCCGTTATGGCATTGGGCGTTAGAGCCACATGGCGAAGGATTGCAGGGATCAGTGGGTGTCGGTTCTAGAAAATAATAGAATAATCATTGTTATTTTTGTAATCTTAATTATTAGCGTCTCATAAACGATATTATAGTTACTATTCAGCACATAACTAAATGCAACATCATATCAACTACAGTAATAATCTAGTAATATTTTAACATTGCCTTTCTGCTAAGTATAAATATATTATATTTATATTTAGAACATACGGATACTATAGTAGAATAGGGACAATAATAAAACATTTTTACTTACCCTCTAATGGTTTTAACGTACATGCGGTGAAAGGATCCCCTTGATAACCTTCCACGCAAGTACAAATTGCTATGTGTTTTATCACTGAACATTTTGCATTCTGTCCACAAGATCCCGGGCAAGGGTCCTTGCATTTTTCATTTATACAAGACATGGAGCTGATACAGTCCTGATTAGTCACACATTCTGGCCTGCAGTTGGGAGGACTTCCAAAATAGCCAGGGATACATGAACAGGACGCTTGTTCGCCAATTTTGCGGCAAACCGAGTGCGTCCCACAGGGTGACGGTACACAAGGATCGGTAGTGTCGTCTAATACTGGTTGGGGCACTACGAAGAAAAGATAAACTTGCTATAGCTTTCACGTCCAAATAATTTGCCCCCAATAGCATAATAAAATTTCATAAATTTATCCAGTGACTATACTATTAATAACATAACAGGTAATAGAAAAGGTAGGCAGAGGAGTGTACCATTGAGAGGATGTAAATGAAAATGTTCTATAAAACAACTATATTATTGAAAAGAGAATTGTACCTGGTTTCGCGTAACATCTCGTAAATGGATCTCCGACGTACCCTACGTGGCAACTGCATATTGGGTTATGATTAAACACACGGCACTCCGCATTTTGCCCGCATGGGCCTGGACATGGGTTTACACATTTCCGATTAACACAAGCTTTATCTGACGCGCAGTCCGAATTTAATACACATTCGGGTTTGCAAGATGGCGGTTCACCAATAAACTCCGGTAAGCAGCTGCAAACGGCTTGGTCGTTCAATAGTCGGCATTGGCTGTTCGGTCCGCAGGGGCTTGGGTAACAGACATTAACTGGTGGTATGGCTTCAACTGCAAACATATTTTTATTTTTGTGTAAATAATAAATAAATATTAATCGACTCCTTTATTATTTCACTGTTGGAATATGGGTCTGCTCTCATACTGATAGTGTTAAGGCTAATAGTTTGCCAAGGTAGCCCAGTGCGGGCTGGCAGACTGCACACACCTTGGAATTTGAAAAAAATATATTTTAAGGTGTGCAGGTTTCGTCATGATGTTTTTCTTCACCGTTGGCAAGTGATATTTAAACTTATAACACACTTTTGTGAAGAGGTCCGCTCCATGGATTTGCACCCAGCACCCTCGGAGTGAAAGGCTGAATTCTTTACCATTAGGCTATCACTGCCCCTATTTTTGATGCATATTTACAATACAATATACACTAGAAAATGGTGATTAAGATACACATTATTAATAAAATAGTAGACAAAAATTACCTTGTACTGTGCTGCAGCGTCGGAATGGATCTCCTGTATAACCTGAGATACAGGTACACGTGGGAGAATGGTTGACCGTAGCACATTCTGCGTTAACTCCGCACGTGCCAGGGCATGGGTCTTGACACTTGTTGCCGATGCAAGCCCTGTTTCCTGGACAGTCAGAATCGCCCACACACTCCGGCCGACAGCCTTCGTGAGGGTTTCCAAAGTAGCCCTCGTTACACACACACGATCCCACTTTATTTTGTTCTCTGCAAATTGCGTTTGACCCGCAAGGCGACGGTGAACACGGTGACAAAAATTCCACAGGAGTTATCAATGTACATTGTGTAAATGGATCTCCTCTGTATCCTTGCGGACACACGCACATGGCCGAGTGACTCACAACTCTGCATTCCGCGTTATCACCGCAGGCACGTGTGCATGGATCCTTGCATTTTTTATTAATACACGCCAAATGGGTAGCACACTCGCTGTTGCTAATGCACTCCGGTTTGCAGTAAGGCGGCTGGCCTTTATATTCTGGCAAACATGTACATGAAGGATTTCCGTTAATTTCTTTGCACTCTGAATTAGGTCCGCAGGGAGAGGATTGACATGGGTTGACAGCAATTTGCGGTGAACCTGTAAACATTTGATATGATGGCAACGTTTACATTTATTGCAAGAGAAGGAACAAAAATCAATGTGATTTAAGTGAATTGAAATGAATATCGATATGCGACATACTTAGGATGGGTGTACACGCAACAAACGGATCCCCAGTGTGTGTGGGGGGACACGCGCACACCGGGTTGTGGTTGATCACTTCACATACGGCTCGTAGTCCGCAGGCTCCAAGGCAAGGATTGATACATTTTTGTTTCGAACACGCTTGGTTTTGAGGACATTCTGCATTTACCACACACTCTGGCCTGCAAGCTGGCGGTACGCCCAAGTAGGTGGGCAGACAGGAGCACACAGCTTGATTATTAATTTCACGACACTGGCTGTTCGGTCCACATACTGCGGCGCTGCAGGGGTTTTCGATCGGCGTTGCTGCAAATTTTAAGTTTATGTAGTAAATATATTCCATTCAGTAGTAGTATAAATTAAAAGTATTCCAGTGAAATATTATATACAATTAACAATACACACCTTTAATTGGACTACAAGCAACAAAGGCATTTCCAGTAAAACCAGTATTGCAACTGCACATGGGGATGTGATTAACTACTTGGCATAGTGCATTTTGTCCGCACGCTCCTATACATGGGTCGACACATTTGCTTTGCACACAGGCTTTGCTCTGTTCGCAGTCTGTGCTGAAAACGCATTCTGGCCGACAGTTGAAGTACGGGTCTCCGTGGAATTCAGGCAGACATTGACATTGTCCGTTGACGCATTCAGCGTTCGAGCCGCAGCGCACGTTCGTACACGAGTCCGCAACGTTCGGCTCAACTAAAATTACATTATAACAAGTCAATCTAATTTTATAAATTGAGCAATATTTTTATATGTAAATATATTAGTAATCGCGTTTTCGAAAACAGCTCTAACGATTTTGATGAATTGTACAGTATAACAGGGGTTTTTGGATCAGGAAATCTACGAGTATATCTCCAAATGTTTACATAATAAATGTAAAAAATAAAAATAGTTCTGCTTATGTTTTAATTCTGGGAATATTTATGTTTATTTAAAAAAATTTGGCTTGTTTGCCCAGATACACGACACATTTATTATTCACTATAGTTGTATAGTTTAAACAAATAAATAAAATTGGAGTGTCCGTTTTTAATATTAAAATAACCGCTTTTCACTAAATGCATATTTATGTATACACGGTACATATACCAAAATAGCATTTTTCAAAATTTTTCTCTGTCTGTCTATCACAGCTAGTTGCACTATAAAGTTTAATAGTATAATGAACACCTTGTAATGTTTGCAATTTACAGCTTGTGAATGGATCTCCTACGTAGCCTTCATTACACGTGCAAATCGGTATATGATTCTGGACATTGCACGTCGTGTAGAGTCCACAGGAGCCGGGGCACGGATCTTGACACCTAGAGCTAATGCAGGCGCGGTCACTTGAGCAGTCTGAGTGTATAGAGCATTCCGGTCTGCAGTTTGGTGGACTGCCTACGTAATTACTCAAACACGAACAGGTAGGAGTACTTCCGACATTTCTGCACTCTGCGTTAGGTCCGCACGGTGAAGGTATGCACGGGTTGATCCTTTCTGGGGGCGGTTGGTCGTCTAAAAAATTAAAATTGAGTTTGTCGTCACTTACAATTATAATGTTAATGAATTGTGCACTAAAATCAATAATATGTATAATATATACCCAACCAATACTAATGTATTGGTTTGAACTTCGTACTTACATGGAACAGGAGTGCAAATAGTGAATGGATCTCCGGTGAAGGATACCTTGCAAGAGCATATTGGGCTGTGATTTATGACTTTACAGTTGCTGTT
>DWMG01000052.1:0-28540 GCA_018244855.1 Elbella merops
GAGATTACGGGCATAAACCCCCTTTTCGGGAGGCCTATGTCCAGCAGTGGACTGAGATAGGCTGATGATGATGATGAATATTTATAGTCTTACTATACGTAGACAGCTAAGCTCTTCAAGTTTCGACCGCAACCTACGTTACAGATAATAATACACCTTGCAGCCATCAACGTTTGGCCTTGCAAATGGATGATAACACCTACAATTACACAAAAATTTCCCGGAAGAATGCAACATCTTATAACTCGAAACCTAGTCAGTGCCGTAACCATTATAATGGAGCTGAATCGACAACATTAATTTTATCACAGCAATAACTACAACCAATTCTTTATCACTCTACCTGAGTGAGGCGATAAAAACAAATATTGAAAGTAATTCCCCAATTGTATGTTACTACATTTTATTACCGATCTTAAAAGACCCGGAGTGTGCTAAGTAATTAGTACTTTATGGTTGTTTGCGAAAACCTGTAACCTCTAAGTTACTGGTATATTAAGCAACTGTTGATACGAGCAGGTAGCAGTAATACTATACATGCTACTGTATGAGTTTATAGTGTAATGAAAAGTTGCAAGTCCATGTAAAATGACTATTATTCAGTAACAGTGTTTAAACTCTTGGATAGCTCTTAAGAGGACGTTTGGCTGCAAACTATAGCTTCAATTGTTTGATGAACGTATTATACTCGTATTATTACTAATAAATACGATTAGTGACTCTGTTGGTAACAACGTTCGCTAGCTCTAATTGGTGCAACATATAACTGATTGTACTTGATAACTAATTAATAATATTGATGTTTTGCGACGGCGTACACCCGGCCATCTGATCCCTAGCTAGGCAGAACCTATGTTATGGTACCTAGTTAAAAAGTTTTCAATATACGATACAGATGTAATTTTTCTATAATTATCATTGATGCAAAGTCACCTGGACGCTAGTTTATTAATTCTATCACGTACTCACTACGTCAACATTGTGCTTGCAAATAAAGCTATATTAATATTAACCTTCCTACAATCTACGCCTGAAGATCGTAAGAGTCTTCTAAGACTTCCTGCTAAACATATTAAATCAACTAGGATATTTAGTTTAATAGGAGTTACGTGTTTATTAAAAGTATTTGTTATTTAAACCTCTTTTACAGTTCAAGAGCTACTAATTGATATATGTTTTGGTGGTGTATTGTGTTATTTATATTTGCAAAATTGATTGTATTTGATTTTTTATTTTTCTATTAAAATATCTGCTTCCGTCTAGTAAACCTAGAACTTTACGTTAGGTTTGAAGAACATGTTTCACTAAGGTTTATGCGGAGAGCCGGCTGATGTATGAATACGTAATAGGGCCTTCGGGTTTTGGGGCATCGTGTATCAGTCTTATTAAAATTATCTTTTCCGATAAAATCGTTTGAAAATCGTATACAGATAGTTACTATAAATTGTATATTAGTATATGTAATAATATATATGTTTGATTCGTAACGCTCAGGAGAATACAATACACAAGAAAGTAAAAGCTTATTAAAAAACATTACAGTAATATTCGCATGTAGACAAATTTTGATAGATCGAGAAATCTTGGGTTCCATTGTCTGGTCATGTACTATCGGCCACAGGCTTATTCTCTTTTTCTTGGTTAGATGGAGAATTTAATAGGTGGACCTAAGTAGTGTGTTACTCTCGTCTATCTACCCTTCAGTTAATACAGACATGGAGATAAGAAAACACAGGTGAAAGATATAAATACACACATACGAGTATATAATATGGAAAAACATAAACTTCTTTCAAGTAGATAATTGGGGTCAAGTTCTCAATTGCTACTAATCTAAACTAAAAATGGCTATATATCTACGCATAATATTGAATATTTCTTGGTCAATTATAGCAGATAAAACAATATAAAGGCTACAGAAGAAGGAAACTAATCTTTAGTACCTTCTAAATTTTTAAAAATTTAAATATTTGGAAAAACAATGAAAACGGTGAAAGACGGAGATGGAGGTCGCATGCCGTCTAATAAAATGTAAATAAATCTTCGCCAATAGCGCCCCAGAAGCCTTCATATTTACTGAGGAATGCATAAGTACACAACATTAGCTATTTTACATGCTCTATTAGACTCGAGATACTTGAAGGTACATTTAATTATTTAAGTTACAATTCAGAAATAAAATCTAATAGGTTCTTGCAAAGCGCAAAGTGAAAAGGTTTTCTATGAAAATTCCTGTGTAAAATACGCAAACAGTAGAATTATTTCGAAAAGTCTTTCCTCTGAAGAATTTCCAGGAACGGCCGCCAGGTGAATAACAAAATGCAAATAAATCTTTGTCGGCGGCCCTCAGATGTTTCAATACGGGTGTTACCTTTATGTGTCACCAAGACAATTTCGTAACACTGTTGAATAAAACTATTGGAAAAAAAAAACAAATAAAATACATAAACTATATTATTTTATAGTTCTCCACTTTTGTATACGAGGAAGCAACAGAATGTATATGAAGGTATATCGATTAAATATGTCACTTAAATATCTTATATCAGTTAAAACTCGTGCAAGTCTTCGGCAGTAGATGCTGAAAACTATGCTGTACAATTATTCTGCCTAAATAAGTACTCAGATACCTATTTTTGACCTTTTCGGATGATGTAAATACAGTGAAAAATATATCAAACGGATGATATGAAAAATATTTCAAATGGATTATGAGCATCAAATAAATTTACAGTTTGTTATAGTATTCAATGACCAGGTACGCTGGGAGGTGAAAAATAAAGCGAAAATATATCTTCTTCAATGGCCCTCAGGTGGTGCAATATTTACAACCGCGCTTCGCCAATGCTGTCGTGATGCTTTTCAGAACTATAATCCGATTTTAGAACGGAAAATGTAGAGAAAAATCCAAACAGAAATCGTTGATGAACCTTGCCCTTGTATATCTTAGACGGATTTTAAATTCATGAATTCATTCTAATTCTGAGACAGTAACTTGTTTCAAACTGTGGAATGATAAAAGAGATAATGATGTTGATGATGGCGATGATGGTGATGATGATGATGACAGTGACGTTGGTGAATTTAAACATCATTACATTGTATAGATTGTCATGAGTGTTTATGATTTTTTACCAATAAACTAAATGGGAACCAATGTTTGAATTAATAACTCATAAGCATATATACGATATTAGGAAACACAAATATCAGCGAAATTTGGGATTGATTGGGTAATTGATTACTTATTAAAGTAATTTTGTACTGACAATTTTATAAGCAGCGGTAATGTAGCTGCATCTTTTGACTCCTCAGTTAAACGGGCACGGTAAATTATTTAAATTTAGCAATTTCTTTTTAATTTTAGGGTGTCATTTTTATAAAGGAAATAAACAACAACTACTAAAGGGACATATCGAGTACTTATTGAATTTGTCGCTCTCGACATGTACCTACTGTCGCTCTCGACATGTACATTTTAACAGCGTTCTTTACGTTTTTGTAGTCTATTTTAAGGGATGTAATAACCTTCATGTAAACCTATATGCTTTTATCTTCCAAACCAAAGCTTTTATCTTCTAAAATGCCTCCTTTATACTTAAGTAAAGGCGTATGTACAGTGTGATAACCAGTTTGCTAGTGTTGTATCTGTTTTGGTCTGTTTGGCGCTGGTTAAATATGACTATGATTAATTATGACTATGGCTCCCGTATAGTGGTTGATTTAATTAGAATTTTTGTATGACATACTTGGTACAAAGAGCACAGTTAAAACTCCTACTGGAAAGAATTTAGAGATTTGGAAGCGCGTGTCCCTACTGTTTTGAGAGTCGTTTTTTGGGTGACAGGATAGACGAATCCAGAACATAGATAATAATGGTCCATAATTTTATTATCTTACCAAATAAAGTAAGCAGAATCCAGTAACTTGTGTACACGAAGAACCCCATTGTATGTATCAAAAGCTTAAAAAATTTTCGAAGTGAATTGAAAAAGTTTATATTTCTTCTATAAAAATGGACCGTGAAGTGAATAATAAAAGTTATATAAATTCCCGTCGAGTGCCAGCAGGTGCGCCGATATTTGCCGACTCGTGCCGACGTCGAGATGCATATTTTCTAATATATTATTCCACTATGAAATCGATTGTTGAGAAAAACAAAGGGATTTATGCTTGTGTGTCTATTTTGTTTGCCGTATTATATATTTGCGTGTGAGCATGCTTGTGTGTGTTTGTGCTTGTCCGTATCCGTACATATAATTACCAATGATAATCTAAATAGTAATAAAAATTTTGAATGTTCATAAATGTTAGTGTTAATGTTTAGTAAGGTTAATGGGATTACTTGAAATAAAACGGCGATGATTTTGTACAAAATATATTATTATTTTGTTAACATTCCCCAATCGGTTGTCTTAGCTTAAAACATGCGTCTTTTTACAAAATCATTTATGCAATAAACAAAAACATGTTTTAATTTACACTTTTTTATTGCGAAATAAAGCTTCAGTGGAATTTAATACATCTTTAATATGATAAACAAATGTCATACTAACATTATAACCAAAAATATTAAAATAAGATAATGGGCATATGTTATTGATAAAAATTAAAAGAATTACAATTCTTTTCCAAAAAGTTTCGAAATAAAAATAAAACACATAGCTAAAGTAAATTTCTTACATTAAAATGTTCATTCATTTTATTTAAGTTTTTTATTAACCGAATTAATTTAAGCGATTTAGTCATAATAACTGTTATACTATAGGCAGTGATCATTTACACTATTGTGCAAAATTCCTAATGACGTAAATGACGCATTTAAAATGATTGTAACGATATAAGAGTAAAAATTAAATAATTAAGTTAATCATCCAAAGAAAACTATATCGAATGGTTTCTCCTGCATTCCTACTAAATAAATAACCAAATGGAGAGGCCTATACCCACCCTAAAACGACATTACGGGTAGGGGGTGATTAATAACAAAACTAAAATAGATTTTGTAAATTCATAGAGCCGTGTGCGAATCTGGTCTTTGCAGTAGTAAAATTAAATCCAATTATGAAAGGGAGTGTTTCAACAGAAGAAGGCTGATGTCTCCTTCATGATAACACCAACAATAATGTATAAGGATTACAAGGAAACTCCACATTGCCTCATATTTCGCGTCCAGTTAAAATTATGCTTAACATCAGGACAATTGAAGCAATTCATACACAGCAGCAACTAAAGGAGTTCACAGCTTATGGTGCAAACGGTATAATGAACTAACCCGTAGTACCTACTTATAACAAATTATATTATTTATAAATTAAAAATAAAGTAATGCATCAATATGACTTTATGCCACTTAACACATACATCTTAATATTTTTGTTTTAATTTTTCATGTTACATAGTATTTAATTTACTAATTTAAATTAAGCGCAATCACACAAGTTATAACATTTCACAGACATCACACAGTTGAGTATTTTTTATTTAGCGATTCATTTTGATATTTAACTGATAAACGTTTGAGCAAATTTATGTTTCCAAAAAACGAAATCTTAAATCTATTTCCGATAACAGATATTTATCTCCAAGTTTTCCAATATAAACAACATTTTATAACTTTCTTTTATCGCTCCAGATGTTTCATACGAAATCTTGTTACTGCAATTGCATCAGAATAATCGTGTTCTTACTACTATCCCACAAGAACAGTAACAATATCAATTCGATTTCATTTGTTTATCACGTGTCCCCCCTTTTTTGCCCACCCCCTGTCTTCCCTAAAACCGTTCCAACATTCCTCATTCTTCAACAACATTTACAAAACTACCACTTCCATATTACCTATACACACATTTCAAAGTCATCACATATTCTACTTCTACTGTTTAAAAATTTTATTCCAAAATTTATTTGTTGATTCTGAAACAATAACAGCTTATGCAATAACTTTATCGTTTTAAACTTTATGCAAAATCTGGTGTAAATAAACTTAATGTTAACTTACAATCGCATCAATCATTTCAAATTATAACTTAAAACTGTTAATTGCGTTATCAAAATCATTACCGCTATTTAACTAGATGTTGATCTTACACAATATGGCTACTATCACCTTGTGCTAACCTATGATCCTTCGTTCAAGCGTCCATTAAATGTAGGGTTTAACTTTAGAACTATGTACAATAATTACAAACAGGGTATCGTTTGAGCGCCTTGAAATTCACCCTCCTAAAGAATTTCAATTTTATCATGAAACGAGGTTTTTGGAACACGTGTTTAAAAAAGTTAAAGTGTTTTTAAAAATTGAGCAGCAAATTTGGGCACATATTTGAAAAGTTTCATGAATTTATTTTTATTGAAATAATTTCAGCTGATTTTGATGCCTTTGGTTTTGGATCAAAATTTAAAAATATTGATCTGGGTAAACTCGTAACTGCAACTTTAACAAGAACAAGAAATGGTAACTATATAAACGATAAGGGTTAATTAGTGTAGGAGGGTTCAGGTGCTCAATATAGCGTCTGTCAATGCAGACTCCAGTCTAAGGGCAGATCCCTTGATGTCGACCTTGAATGAAGAGACGGCGGCGCGTGGGGTGCGCCGCGGGCCGCATGTCAGTAATCTAAAGATTCCTCATCTGGAGACCTCTTGCGACAACAGAGACGCCACGCAGCACCCAACGCGCAGAGACCAATTACGATGGCCAATCCAGCACCTAGAGCTGGGGCTACCCAATCTCCACTTCCGGCATTTCTCGCCCCGACACATAACTCTGGTGCTTCATCATTCAGTTGACCCAAAGGGATTGTGTTCAACACGTCCAAATATCCAAGTCGACGTAAACTGTCCTCGGAGTATGCTTCTCTTGCTCGTTTATCCTCTGCAGTCCAGAATTTCCTTTCCCCGGTTGTTGTCACATTTGGACAATTCACTACACCGTTGCAAATTAATCTAGCGGGTATGCAAAGAGCCTCGTCACCTGGGCATATGAAATCGCATCCTTGTCCCGGTCCTGGCTGAACAGATCCGCTATCAGTAAGACGTGATGTCATAAGAGTTCCGTCCGAATTTTTAGGTAAATGATACAATCCAGTCCATGCAATTTTAAATGTCGCTCGGGCAGGAGACGCGCTGCCAATGAAAACAATTCTAATCGATCTTGTCTTTTCTTTCTCAATTACAAGTGGATCATCAAGAGATTCGAAGCCAAGTTCACCCGCAGACAGTATTGGTAGTTCACGAGCCAAAGATACATTTTCTCCACAAACGGATAAATAGGGTTCAACTCTCCCCGGAAGATATATTTGAATATTGCCATCGTCGCAATGTCGCGATGCAAATTTGATGCTGTCGAAATGCAGCCAAATGTCTCTCTTTTCTTCAATCTCTAAATCCCAAATACATTGAATTCGCTTCGGTGGTTCCGTGTAGCCTAGTGCTTCGAGATGTGGATATACAATTTCTCCGTCTGATGCGGCTGCCAAAACTGCTGGGCCGCACAATGGGCCGTGAACGAATTCATACCGAGCTTCAAAAAGTGGAGACGGATTTTTGAAGTACGAGGCCGCGGCATGTGCATTGTCCACAATAAGTTGAAGGTTTAGAGATTCTCCAGAAGAAACTACTCTGTAAGGCCGAACTCGAGATACGGTGTTCGCGTGCTTGGCGCACAGGCACGAACCAATAGATCTTTGGACGGCTAAATGGAGTGGTAAAGGCGTGGTGGTGACCAAAGAAGTATTGTATGTTTTGCCACCAGATAATGGCTCCCAGATGATAAGTTTATCGGCTCGATCCTCATAGCAGTTTTGGCAAGATACTGGTGTGTACGGATGTTCCTGAAACAAACAAGAAAAATTTTTATAACGCGCAAAATACTAACATTTATCACTAAGCGCTAACATTTATAGCTAAATGTAAAATCTGAATTCTTTTTAATTTATTTCACCCTTCGATCACATGTACTCGTATTATGTATGTACGAGTAGGTACAGTAAATAATAATAATATTATTAAAAATATCTAACTGCTCATTTCACGTAATCACACTTTTTCTAATGCTTGTAAATTTAAGAATCTTTAGCAAGCAAGATTCAATCAAAAATCAATATAAATAAAAAAATGTTATGAATAAAATCCATTTCTAAGAGGTCTGTAACTAGATTTTGATATCACCATACATCTTGGAAAATATTAAAAGGTGATATGGTTATTCACAAAGTAGTGTAGAGTTTAATTTGCTTCATGGTATGCAATATAAATAAATCATATATGACAATGAATGTTTCAAAATTCAATTCAAAATTCAATTTTTTCAAGCTTCCCACCTTGAAATTCACGTTTAGTATAGTGAGTATAACTCTTGCGTAAATCCTCTTGTCCGTGACGAATCTGTACAAGCAATGGACATCCTCTCCTGGAGGCGCTTGCTTGTACACGAGGGTGTTGAGTGGTGACCGTAGCCTCCCCGCCCTCTGCTTCCACGAGGCGATGACCTCGTCGCAGGCGGTGCCTGGCACAGGCTCGCCGAAGCGCGTGTTGTTGAAGAAGTCGTAATGCGCCCAGTAGTACAGCGACGAGCTGTGAACGGAGTCGGCTAATGTAGTTTTGAAAGCTTTTTAAACCAGAACCTATTAATCAAGTATACATTAACTTGTGATATAGTAGAAAAGTCCATAAGAATGTTTATTTATGTATTATACTAGTAGTTACGAGAAACTAATAAGTGCCGTATTCCGTTTGCCATTCGGGTAAGAAGGTGGCAAGATATAAATTGGCAAGTAACCCGTCGATTAGGTTTATTGTATTGTGTTTATGTACGGGTTGACGCGGATTACGCCGGCACGCTAGCAGTTGGACCCACGAACTAGTCAAAGTCGTGGGGAATAGATGGATTCAAAAAATAGTTTCCTGAATTGAGGCGGTGGTGGCTGGATCCTTATGTCGGGCAGTGGACAACAGTCGGCAAAAATGAGGATGATGATGATGATGATAATAGTTATCACGATAGTGATGACATTAAAGCTGAATCATTTGTTTGATTCAATATTTCCAACACACGCAACGATAAAACGATACAAGCTATATAAAGCTTAACATACTTCTCCTGAAAAATAATATTGCTACATACTCATAATATACGCTCTGGGCAGCGGACTAACGTCGTTACGGCCCCAGCAGTGTAATTGACTTTAATTATTAAGTTAGCTTTGTGTTTCCCTCATGTTTCATACGTTAGGATTTCCTTTAATAGCATTTTCGTAACCATAAATGCATATTGACATCATTTTCAACAGATACATAAAAATATGTCATTGTCATCGATTCGTTCGACTGTTTTCTTTCAGATTGAGAAGGGTTGAGGGTTTCATCTGCCGGGCTGGCCAGGTACGGGTGGACAGAATTTCCACGTCTTTGAAAACATTTTGGGCAATCTGTGCAAGTTTTTCTTATCTTATACGGCAAGTATCATTTAATCTTTACAAACACATAATTTAAAAAAGTTCACTCCAAAATTCAGATCTAAATTCTCCGACCGGGAAACTGAATTCCACGACTGTCAGTGATTAAAGTATAATCGGCAGACGTGTACGAAGGACAGACTTATTAGACCTTCGCTGCCCTATGCCTATCCCGTAAGGGACCTGGCAAGAATATACATATAACAATTAATATTATTATAACGTATTTACTATCATTGGTATAAAATAATGAAGCAAATAACAATCATTAGGTGATACGAACGAATTCATATCAGCGTCATAGTAAGAATAAAAGGATAAAAGAATAAAAGAAACTGGTAATAGTGGCTCGGGGAGTTTGCTAATAGCATTACGAGCAGAGCAGTGTAATTGAGTTTTGTCATGACCTTAACTTTGTCGGCTCAATTCACCGCTGCTTGAGGAATATTTTTCTTGTAATATTACACTATTATTTTTCACTGCGATATAATCTATGAATGTAGTACGCGATTAGCATTACGTTTAATATATTAGTAACTAAAACGTATGAAGGACATACATATGAAAAATTAAAAGGGGTTAAAAGTTCTGCATTACGCTCCGCTCGCTTAAGTCTTCCGTAATCTGGAAGAATGTTTGCAGTCGTTCTTAAAAAAGAGCTGGCTTCCGAATTTGATTTATGTGGCACCAAAAGCATCCGTGTAAAATGTTATACAAATACGGATGTCACAGTATAAGGGTTCTATTATTTCGTTATTATTATGGGATCCTTATAATGTTAATAATTCAGTTATAGTGATATACATTTTAGATCGACCTTCAATAAGATTCTATTATAAGCTTTGTTAGAATTTTGGAAATTTAACAGCGTTAAGACTATTTTCATATATATCTATAGTCAATCCATAATATTGCTAAACGTGATATATGGAAAAGACATACATATATAAGTTCGGCGAAACTATTGATTTTATATTTAATGAAATAATTATATGAAATTGACTTACCCACTGTAACTTCCCGTCTTGCTTTCGAAACGTACGAACATCGCATTGCCAGTGGACACAAAGTCGTGTTTCTCCATCGGTCTGCTGAACGTATCGCAGAAGGTTTTGATGATCTTGGCATCATCAGGTCGCGGCGCGTCGTACAGAGTGAGAGACTCCCCGCAATCTCCCGTCCAGGGCACGATAGGAGACTCAATGCGGTTGATCCGGAAGCTGATAACAATAATAATGATCAGATTCATTCTTATTACGAATAGTATAGTGTATTTATGTAGGTATATACAATATTTGTGTAGAATTTAAAACGAATATTACATTTGAGAGAAATGTTTGTATTCGTTTATATATAATTTAGTATATCTGTGTGGAATAAAAATTTTCTCTTATTCAATATTTACACTATCGAATAAACATAGTCAAGCAAGGTTAAAAATCAACATGCAAAACATTTTTCATAATATTTTCGAATAACGGTGAATTTTATAATTATTGTTTGTAAGTGTAGTACAGAAAAATCAATGTAATAACAGTAAATCAATGTTAACGATGATAGAATTTACATTAACGAAAACAGTAAAATTAATGATCGGTTTTCAAGTACGATAATGTTAAAATATTCCGTATAAAAAATATTAATTTTATACAGAGTATTACAAGTTGTAATATTAAAATTCCCATACTTATGTTTGCCCTTCTGTTTGTTTCGTATATTAATATTCCCGAAATCTATTACATATAGAGTAAACATATAATCTTAATATTAGCTCTGAGTTATGTTATGAAGTTTCTTTAAAACAAGATGCTTTTCATGAGTAGCAATTCTTATGGGCTCCAGACAAGAAAAATATTAAGCCGACGGATAAGTGTTTATATCGGAACTTCACAAAAGGATGGTGCATCAATGCATTGTTATAGAATACTAAATATGTCTCTAAGAAAGAAGTTCTGCAATATCATCTTCCAGGCAATTTCAGTAAATTAGCAAAATTTAGTTTCACTTAATGTTTTTTTATGTAAATGCCTGTTATGTCCATCTTTCGACGAGCAAGCAAGTAAAAACTTCGAAAAATGATCTTGAGTAATTTGTACGCATTGACTTACCTAGGAAAGTATAGTCTCACGATTTGACCGGGAAACCCCTGCATCAGGTAAGTGCATGATGTATGCGGCGGATACCAGTGAGCCACTGAGAGAAATATACCCTCCGTGTCGCCAGATTTCTTCAGGGACTCTGCTGTGAGAAGCCAATCGCAGTTGCCAATTTTCGACCCTGGAGCTTCTACGTGACCGGGCCAGTTGCCTACGTTGAAGTGGAAACCCGTATTGAGGAGCGGACCTGTATAATAAAGTGATTACTTTTAAGTCGATCTAGATCGTTAGTAATGATTCAACGAGTATTTGGCGTTGGTAAAACATTGTCAACTTGGAACATAAATAAGGATTGTTCTTTGAAAAAAGCTCAGTGCGATATTTATATTTTTATGTGGTATAAAGATAAATATTTATTTATATTTAAAATATAAATACGCCCACGAAAAATATAAAGGACTAAATGTCTTACCAGCAGGCGAACTGACGAACTCCACAAACAAGTCTTGGGAAGTCCCGATGATGGAGTAGGGAAACTTGCCCATACCGCAGAAGGTGCCGATGACGGACGCAGACTCGTCTTTGCCGTCGTATATACGAATGTAATCGTACGGACAGTTTTCTGAGCCTGTACCAACGAATACATTTAAATTGAATACATACTCGTAGTTTATACATTTCGCGAGAGATTGCTTTTCTAGTGATAAATCCGCATTTTAAATATCTAAAATTAACAGATTGTCGAGTACATACTCGTATATGATTTTGTAATGGTGTAAAAACGAAGAAAAACGCAATAAAAATGGAGAAAGACATTAAAAATGGAACGTAATAGCAAATAGACTGTAACAGCAAATAATGATAACTCGAAAGAGTACTTTAAAAGGTTTATTTATATATAGAAAGTAGTATACGCTCATCGTCTTCTACAAATCAATTTTCAACAAAGGCCGATGTTTTTGATATTATCATGTTATGAGGGTCAGATCGTTACAAGACTACCATACTTTATATAAACGTTGCAAAAAGCGTAATGCACATGGTTGGGGTTAAATCGATAAATATGGCCGCAAAAGATGAGAAGGCGTGAAGAAAAGATATGTGAATATAAAATGAAGACTTATTGGCGCCGACCTCGATTCATTTGAGAATAGGACAGAGCAGCAAAGCTGATAGGTGAATATTTGATATTATAATATCATGTGACGTGAGAGTGAACTAAAGAGAACATACAAATATTAGGCCAGTGTGATTAAATTGGGGAGTATACGAAAAATAATTGTGAATTTCAATGAAATAGGAGATAACCTGAAGGATAGATCAAAAGTATGAGAATTTTAATGAATGTAGAAGATGCGAAAGAAGCTCGCAAAATAGAAAAGATATATACCAGAAGTTCTTTGAACTGTTCCTTGTAGTAATATATTTGTAATAAAATATTATAAGGTGATTAGTGAAACTGTAATTAAGGCCGACCAAGGAATTAATTATGTAACGCTTTGGAGAATTTTCGTAAAAGATCAAATTAAAATTATAACAACGTTATCCCGAAGTATAAGGGTCTATACACACTATTCTTTAAAACCCCTCAAGTTTTCTGTTATATACACGTATTGAGAGTCTCGTTTTAAATAAATTCAACATTCATTAATACCTACCGAAAATAAAGAGAAAAATGTATCTATTCCTGCTTGTATTATATAATCTAAGTGTAGTACAGATAAGAATCCAAGTAAATTATTAATCTACATGAACTGTGAATAATATCGTCAAAGGTTTACATATATTATATTTCAATTTCAGTACGTTTGATATAATGACATTTCAGTACAATTTACTCTAATGACTAATGAAACACTAGAAAATACTATACATCCACACATAAGTAACAAAATTGTTTTGGGACGAAACAGAGCGATGGTGCGGATCGACCCTGTCTTTATTACGTCAAATTAACATTTTTATCTATTCGGAGAGTTTGATAGTCACAATTTCGGCGAACATTGTTGGATTAATTACAATGATTAACTCGGCTAAGCAAGTCTTTCCTAAAAGAAGCTGTCGCCAGTGCTTTTCATTTAAATATTCTAGTATTTCCCTTTTAGCGTCAAATTTGGACGATACTAAGTTACATTAAGTGGCTTTCAATATTTTAAAGCGATCACAAACTTAATTTAGAGTTACGAAATAACGTTTTCCTCTGAGATGTTTACTTTTTGTTTTAAATATTGTCAAACAGATATTTAGGCATATAAAGTGGTCGGTCCGTAGTCATTGTAAATATGGTCAGTATTAGTCATTGTCATTGTTAGTACTGGCCATAGAAGCTAATAGTTTTCTACGTGTAAAAAATGTCAAAGGCCTGCTCTAAATGTAACGTCTCACTTCTGTTCTCATATATGCATATGTAGCAGTAATGCCATAATGACTTAAATGTAGCCTCGTATTCAGTGGTCCTGGATTCAAATCCTAGCGCGATTAAATAGCATTTCCTACAACGGTGAAGAAAACACAGAAAAAATCTGGCATCTAAAGGTTCCCCATAATGTCTACCAAGCCGTGATTTCTTTGAATTCATTCTCGGATTCGACTATGCCCTTATTGATTTCTAATAATGAGACGAAGCCCATATGCTTCTGCACGTCATAAGCTTTTAAATAATTATCATTTAACCACAAAACAACACTAAGTGTCTATAACCAAAGCGACATTATATAGATAGTTAGATATGCTAAATAAGCTTATTAATCAAATGGTTAATTTCCAACAGAGGCCGTAAACAAGAGGATTTTCCCTTAAACAGCGGGCGTAAATTAGTTTCACATAAACTTTAGATAATATACGAGACGGCAGTTGCCGTAATATTTTCGTGCGGATAGGCTTTTTACGGGGGCAAGTATCCAATAATTTTTCCGTCGCTATTCGTTGGCGAGGTGAGCGTATAATTTATTACGATCGTAAATAACGAACGTCCAATAATGGACATTAAATCTGGACGCCTCTAGAAAGTTCGATCTGATATTACATTCTTAAGCGCTGTCAAACTTCGCCACCCTCGTTATCGGGGCGATGTACAAAATATGCTTGCTCCATCCCCCGCTAGTAAAGGAACGCGGTAAGTGGCATAATAGAATATTGCATTGGATATAATTATGACTGCTCTATTTTTTTATGACTAGGTACCCTGATTAGTAAAAGGGTAAATCTAAAAGGGTAGGTACAGGAGTGTAATATACTTCCACGTTTTGTCAGTTACGTTTACGTGTCACCATGACATAGTTGATCAGCCTATTGTACTATACGCCGCGGCGCAGATCCAGACGCCGAAACATTTCTAGAACTGTGTACTAGAAAATTTAGGTTAAAAAATTTAATAGTATCCGATCTGAGAAATGAATCCAGGACCTCTCGATCAGCAATCGGCATTCCAACGACTTAATCAAACAGGCAGTCAATGATTATATATAAACATTTAATTTGTGCCATCTAAATCATTCCTAACTTAATTTCTTCCTACTTTATTGGCTCGTACAAAGAATTTCTTGAGAGATCTGAAAAATAATGTCTTCTTTAATAATAGCATATTCTATTCAGAGAAGATGTTATTGTAGCCGTGATTATTTATTTATTTAATTTAATTTAATTATTATAATATAATAATTTTATTAATTTAATTATTATTATATATAATATAAAAAATATATTTTCTAAGGTGTGTGAAGTCTACCAACCCGCACTGGGCCAGCGTGGCAGACTATGTCCTTAACCCTGTCAGTATGAGAGGAGTCCCGTATTCTAACAGTGGAATTATAATGGGTTGGAAAAAAAAATATTATTATTTAATTTTTACTAAGTTACTCATCCAATCATATCATAACGTTAGTATCGTCGTTGCTCTCGAAAACATGGAATTTTCAAAAGTCATTTTACGTTAAAAAATATCTATTGTATTCGGATTATTATATAACAGAGATACATTTATATTAAATAAATATATTTTGTTTTTCAGGGTTACTCAGGGTGAGATGAATCACGTGGCTGTCGGGCCCAGATCCCTACGAAGAGGAAGTTCGCATTTTATTTATGAAACATCTGCTATATTTCGAAGGGAGGAGAAGGGGAGGATTACAAGAACATTTAAAAACTTTTGGTAGAAGTTTAGCAAGATATTTAATGTAAACTATAATTTCTTCTAATATATAACGATTTTAAAAAACGAAAGTAAGATGTAATGATGCGATTTTATATATTTGTTTTTCTTTTGATTCGTTCCTGATTTCGTTTGTATGTTTATCAGTCTAAATCAATTATTTACAAAACCTTTACTGAAGATGTTATTAGTTTGAGTTCATAACATAACTACTGACTGGACTTTAATATGATTTACAATATATGTATATGACGTATAAATTTAAATTTGTATTGTTTGTCTTAGGAATAATTTAAAAAAATCTTATTTGGTCAAAACCATACTTTGTAATGTTTGTTATTGTAAGAAAAAAAACATTTTTGGGACAATTTCGTTTAGTACACTAGTAATGCGAACAGGATCTCGCCGAAGCGTCAAACTAACGCATCGGTCTACGAGTTGTGGCAGATACAGCCCTACGAAGCTGTGGCCTACGAAGTGTTACGGTGACATGCTACTGTGCTACGGTGACATGTAGAACTTTCAGTTGCACTGACGCGAAATACCTACACTTAAAATGGATGGTGAAAGTTCACTTAAAATGGTAGAAGATAAATTAAAAGTATTTCATTAAGTACGTGCGTGTTTGTTAACATTATCTATAAAATAAAAATGATTTCAATATTTTCTTTTCGTTTTTAGTTGCTATAATGATAGGGTTACTAGAGTATAGTGATAGGGACTACGGGAGATATGATCTAGAATTATTCCTTAACAGAGTTTTCAACGTTTGTAGTGAAGTTTTAAGTAATCCTGTAATACAGAATTTTTTTGTAATATTCTTAACTATGAAATTGGAATTTTAAGAAATTGTGCAAAATGGGTTGAAATGCAATATATAGACAAGTGTAATTTTAATAAAAGAAATCAGTTGACGATATGTTAACATAATAGTGCTTACCGGAAGTAATAGGTCGCATAGGACACGTCATGATATTTTCGCACCGCTGGCCATCTATGTTGAATTCTTCATTTTCAATGTACAGCTTGATGTACGGAAGCCGAGTATTGAGATGGTATCTGAACAGAAACGTGATAACGTGATAGCGTAACGTTTTATCTTATTTATGCCTAGTTAGGCATTAAAATTAGGCATGACACATCTCATAGCTTAAAAAATATTCATCTCCATCAATAAAAAGGGTAATAAGGATCTATTACCTCAATTAATGATATTATAGTTTATATGTTACAGACATACTTTTCGCTCATAATATTGCGTCAATAATTCAATTGTTTTTGGATATGATATTATGTAATAATTTGCTGTACATTTCATAGTATTCTACCAATTATTTGTTTACAGGCTCATTTGTCCGCAGTAGGAAGGTTGACTATTCATTCTGCACGAAGATATGTGTACGTATAATAATTAGTAACTTGTGGAAAATTGCTATGTTACTTTGACTTCATTATTTGTTGTCCAATGTAAACAACACGGGAAAAATGAGACATGCTGCAATATGTATTTAATTCAATAAAAAATTGTACTTTATTGGACAACAAAAAAAAAATACGAAGGGTATAACGTTGCTTGTGTTTTATTCGCAATCGATATCTGGATACTTAAAACCTAAGAATTTTATTCAACTATCACTGGTGACTGGTACTTTAAAAAGAAAAAATTAATGTCGAAACCGTTATGCAACTAACCATTTTACCCTACCTACTCACTTTACACTCGCCCGCTCGCATTTGGCTCAGTGCCAGAGCTACGGCAGAACGGTAGAGGTGGAACAAAAAAAACTGCAGCGAGACAAAAAAGTATTGGCAATGCTAACGTAGAGGCGAAGATCCAGAGGCAAAAACTACTTTTTAGCTTTCAGTTGATAAACGAGCCTGTACCGGTGTTCAGTGGACATTGGTCTCAAATTGATAACTTGTAACGATCATATCTACTTTCTTGATTTATATTGAAAATCGTACTTGAAAAACCTTAAATTTTAAAAATTAGACAGTAGAGATGTAACTTTGAGACATGGCAGAAACGAACAAACAGTTAATTTAAATTTTTGATAAATACTGCAGTAGGACAGTGACAAAGGACCGTTCCCGCTATATACGTAATATGCATACATCGAAAACTGTAGTACACAAACGTTAACGAACGCGTCCGCAATCCACCTGATGCTAAGTGGACATTGCAGCTTACAGACAGTGACATAGGAGACGTGCCTACTCAGTGTCTATTGGACGCTCGCCCGCGGATATACGCGTTTCACATCCAATTCTTGTACAGCGGTTTTATGCTTACGTAAGTTTGCGACTGAAACGGATTTATACTTATAATACGGACACAATTTTAGTTGATTTACGACAAATCTGGTGTCCTTTTAACGTGGGTTATGAATCCTTTAGATGATTTATTGGGTTGATTACGGATTCCTGTTATAGAAATAGACAGTCAAAGTAGTGAAGTTACGTAATAAATAGTTCGTAAATGTATACAATAGTTTCTTTTTCAAGTCATAAAATTTAAATGTGGCAATTGTTATTATAATTCTAAAACTGTCACGTACCTGCAGTGAAGATTCCTGGGGTACACGCCGGGGTACGCAGCGGATTGCACGTAGCAGGTCTGCAGTCTACAATCTCGGAACACTCGCTCGCAATAAGACCTGCGCAGATTGGTTAAATTAGACGCTTCAATGGCACAATGAAAAAGTTTTTCGGAATCCGCTACAATTGTACAGTGGAATTGGATCTTCCGGATCTTTTTAGCAATTCTTTTGTGAATGCTTGTCGTAACTGCGAAACGGAATTGTCATCTCTTATCTGGACTTCTTCCTAATGCATTTTGTAGCAAAGTCAAAATTTACCTTGAAAGCGTTTTAAACGTTTAGCAATATAAAGCATGTATGTAGGTACACGTAGCAGTCATAAAGAGTATGGATAAAATAAAATGTAATCGATATTTAATGATGTTCGTGTTCATATAATATTTAGTTTTTTTTAGTGGGATCTTATTCTATATATGATAAATAATACAAAAAGAACTATTTAGGAGTCATGATGCGATAACATCGTAAATCGACCTTTTGTTAGCTCCTTTATACGCGTAAGGTTAGTAGAACTATTGATATGATAAAATTACTGTTTCTCCTTTATGACGCCATAGCAGCCTAATACTTCAGTGTCACAATTCAGGAATTCAGGAATTCAGGAATTCAGTGTCACATTGCCCAAATCATATGTTTGAAACTTCTTACTTGATAACTCACATTTTAAACGTTAACAGTCAGTCTCTATTATGACCACGGACTCATTCTCGAAGCGAATACGTGCCCAACATTGGAATAGTAAAAGAAAACTAACGATACTGTAAACTTTTGTGTAGAAATGTATAATAATAGGAGCGAACGTTGTGAGTGATTAATTATTAAATTATATTTATTCATCGATTTAATTATTTATTATGTCCGGTTAACAACGATTCAGTTATTATTGTACATGTATATTCAAATATATTCTTCAGACGAACATCCAACAAAGTGGAGATCATTACACTTTATGACATATAATAATGTAGTCTATATTTTTTAAATCCACGTTACATTACAATTGTCACATAATGGAACAATAATTACACATCATAGATGAAATGCGGAAATGGATAGAACAATTCTCAACATTTAGCTATCGGCTATTTCTTTCCCACCTAACACTCTGGCAATTTGACTGCGACATATAAATCACGGCGACTATAATAATGGGTGATTTATTTACCATTCCGGTCACGTCGCGACCAGAGTGGTGGCCATTCGGACGCGGACAGAAAATGATTTGGGGACATTTTGTGACACTCGGGACTTAGAATATTAAAGCAATTTGCAATATCAAATTGGATCTCCTGTCAAAAACAATCGCTAGCGTACTATTAGTAACGGCGACTCTAATAATAGCTGTATTTCTTGTCAGAATATTATTATTTAAATTAATGAGTGTTTTGTCAAAAAACATTAAGTAAGCATTGTGACGCTGACTTCAATGGCTCTTCAGTCATTTTGACAATTTGATTGCAAAATATAAATTGCCGCGACTATATCGTAATGGTTGATTTATTTACAATTCTGATCACGTCGCGACCAGAGTGGTGGCTATTTGGACGCGGACAGAAAATGATTTGGGGGCGTCTTGTGACACTTAGAACTTAATATTAAAGCAATTTGTGACTCCCAATTTGATTTTCTGTCATGATCATTTTGAAATGACACAATGGAGGTTTGGAAAACAAATTTATGTTAGAAACGTGATATTTATTAAAACTCGCTCCGAACGGTAATATTGAAAGCATTTTCAAGGACATGAGCTGGCGCTGGACGGTAAAATTTCCAGGCAATTTGCAAAAAGTTAAGAGAGATGTGTGTAAAAATATATTTAGTATTTTACTTATGATTATTGTTATTGTTATAAAACGTAAAGAAATTAACGTAACATCACACCTTTAATCCCCGAGGAGGTAGACAGAATAATGTAGTACACTGCCCCATTTCAACATTAAAGTGTACGTACTACTATGGAATAAGTGGTGAGCCTATTGCCATATACCGTTCACAAATGCAGACATCGAAATATGACTAGGACTTTCAAGTTAGAAGAACCAAATAGTACTGCATCCGGGGTTTGAATCCAAGACCTCTCGATAAGTAACCGCAACTCAACCAACTCGACCAACTAGACAATTAATGTTAAATTTACAGACGTAATTTGGTGACTGTCTCGTCAGATGTCCGGATCTGAAGTCCTAATTATCACGATGTTTAAAAGTTGCATTGGAGTTAAATGCATCAGGGAAATATACTTCTACTATTGGTGTCATAAAATCATTTAGCGATTAGTAAATGATATTAGGTTGCAACGTTTCCCAAAACTTCTTTACGACAACTAACAGTTGTAATCATAAATTCATCATCATAAAACTAATCATAAATTACATTAGCAATATTATCACTTCTAATGCGTTTACTGCTATGGTAATATCATCTCTTTGAGCGTTGGATGTTTATTAAGTGAATACACGGAGGTTTGTTTTACTTACGATAACTTAGTAATTGCAATAACAAGCAGGTGTCGGGACGGTTTCCACGTGCGTGAGGCGCGCGACATTCGTGTCACGTAGGCGCGTCGCAGCAGAGCGGCGGCAGTTCCGCGACACGTAAAAAGTATTTGGTGACGCGATGTGCGGAGTTCTTACGAAATTGTCGGTGATTTTGCACCACAACTAAGTTATTTTTTGTTGTTTTCGTTAAGTTTTTTCAGACGAAATTGGTTTGGTTTTTACAGACGAAATTCGAGATTGTTTGTGTTTTTATTTATTACCTGTATTGAGTTAATAAAGGTGTAAATAGCCACTTGTCTTAAATGAATCTAATGTTCTAATTGACTATATTGGTACATCGTATAGACAGTGCTAGAAGGTATTCTGGCACTGTCAATAATGCATTTCAAATCATACTTATATTTGGTTTTTGCTTAGATATTTTGAGGTTGTATCGATATTACGATTTTCTTTTCTTTTGCTGGCTAAATTTTATAAGCATGTAGCAGAATAAAGAGGAATATCTAATTAACGTATACTGCCAAATTTACTAAAGTCTGCCTTTGTGCCAGAATGACAAAGCAGATATATAATGCGACTCTTGATGGACACAGATCTCTATGTTGCCCAAGATTCGTTTATCTTGACCAAATAGGTCAGGTACTGGCTAATGAGTGAATCAAGTCTTCGAAATGGGTATGAAGTGAAAGATGAATGTAAACCAAGCCCGGCAGGACTATAACATATAATACTTTGTATTTTTTATTATTATGATTTTATTTGTAGTTTTAGGTAACATATATTCTTACTACAAATAGGTAGGTTACAATAAAATATCTTTATGTACCATTGAGATGTTGTTCGTAAACTATGACACTGTAAACTATGTAACCATACAATATAAATATTTATATTGCACATATACGAAACGCGTGTTTTATACAGTATGTAACGCTAACATGCGTGCAGGACGACTGGTAGCGTCAAATAAACTCCCTTCCTGTCTATTCCGGTCACGTTATTTCGGAGGTGGTCGTTTTGACGCCAGCAGAAAATTATTTAGTAACCTTCGGACCTTAAGTAATTGGGCAGTCGGATCTGATACATGCACAAAGCAAAGACTTATGATGAAATTTCGATAATACGATACAATATAATTATTGTGTACTTTGGTGTAATTGGAATTAAGGAAATTGATAATCCACGTGCTACTGTCGATTGTTGAGTATCAATGGTAGCAATATCGATACTAAAAATATTAAGCCATTCGTTAGTAAAATTAATCAGCTTCGAATTAGAAGTGTAGTATGATTCTTAAATTACGTTATTTTTGTAGCATAAGACGCGATAATGCAGAAATTACATATACAAGTCAAACATTCTTAATTTTATTAGGACTAATATTATCACGCTTGGTGTCTTGCAATGTAGACTGAGAGAGCTGAATGCTAAATATGTCTTACTTAAAGACCCGACGTACTTCTTCTACATATATAACTCGTTTATTTCTTAACATGAAAACGTCTTATTCTGTTAGATTTCATATATTTAATTTATTTAACATTTCGTATACGAAAAAAAAGTAATCAAAATAAATCATGTATAACGTTGCTGCTTATCCCTTAAAGAAATCTTTCAGCTGCGCTAGAAATGGAACGTAATTTATATCAAAATTATATCATGTGTACTTAGGATAGAAAGTAAATAGACAACTTGCCTGATTTGTGGTGCAAATGAAATAGTACTGAAATGAGAAACGCATGCCTTGAAAAAGCATATTTATCCTTTCGTTGAAGCGTCCTACGTTATACTCGTATGTAGGTACTCGGAAACGGAATGTGCTCTAAAATAGAATTGTGACTTTGAGTTAAAACATTGAAGTTCGTCCAGCAATTCGCTCATGTCGCTACTCATATATCAATGTACTCATCCAACTAATACAAGCTCTAAATGCGCAATGATACGTCGATACAAACTGCAATATACCAGTACGCATTTGCGTAATTCGAAAACGCAAACTCGACTCAAATACAGATGAAATATTTACCTAATTGTGTCACGTACCCGGCCATAAATTTAGCCACCAGTTTTGGGAATCGTCCCATCGGAAAATATGAACGAGTAACGAGACGAGGATAATCGGAAAATATTAACGAGTGGCGATAAACGAGGAATTAATAGTGAATTGACTCCGAGCGAGTTCCTACATACTGCGGCACATGTGAACATAGAAATCTAGAATATATACATAGGTATCATACCTGCATTTGTTAATCTATTATATTTGTAGTTTCTATTATATATAAGTAGTACCTACATAAGGTACATTCTATTCTTGTTGTTACATTTTAGTGCTAAATATATAATTTGTGGTCTGTATGCGCCATAGTACTTAAGGAAATATAGATTTTCTATTTCTATCACCTATTACCATAAGTACGCGGTGCGAGATGGTTGATGATTAATTAATTCATGCTCAATTACAATTAACTGATGTTTCATTGCGGTGTTATTAGTAATAGTTTTGTTTACCTTGTCTTGAGTTTTACTTGAAGTGTTAGACCATTTAACTAGTACGTAGTTGAATAGTAGGTACTATGGTGCAATAGGGCGAATCAGTTTATAAAAAATTTCATTATTTGTGTAATCATAGAGCAAAAAAGTTATACGGAACGAGTATACGTCATAACACAACATAGAATAATTAATTACTTAATTCTCCTTTGCAATTCACGCAAAACATGTGAGTCACTTGGCGCTTACGACTTTTTCGAGTTATTCCTCGCGAGCTCTTAAATTTTCGTAACCCTTGAAAAACTTTCAAGTGTCAGTAAAGAAGTTTAACTTCAATAACAATTATATACCATATAACAATTATGTAAATAAATTAAACATATATAAATGTATACATATTAACGTATACAATTACATTATTCATTAATATATTATGTTGAAGTTAATGTTACACTTTGTTGATAGGTTTACCGCCTTACTAACAGTTTCTTAACATTAATATTTCTATGTACCTACTTGACATTTATTTAACGGACACTTCACATTTATTTTACTGTTATTCAACATTAGGGGTCACGCTCGTTTTTCACTTCTTTAGTGTAAAAATGTAGATTCTACACAAAAATAAATCACGTAAAAACATGAATACTGATTTAGTTTCAATTTAATTAAATATTACGTATAATTAATAGCGATGTTTATAAATATACAATGTGTTGGTAGAAAACCCTTTTCTGATAGCGATCTCACACGAACCGTTTCACTGACCTGTGAATTAAACTGTAATTAATAACGCTGGGTTGACTTGTAAAGTAAATTTTAATTAAGTAACTAGCGATACGAGCTAAAATCGGTTATAGACTATTAAAGTTGTGTTTGATTGAGTTTTCGCTGTGAAATTTGCTAACAACGCTCCATATTAATATTTTAATTAATATCAAAACTCTACGTTGAAAATTCCGGTTTTCGTAATTTTTTTTTTTCACTTCATTGTAGTAAATAATAATTTTTAAGTAAAATCTAATTATCCATATGCACTTTATATATAATTAGCTTTTTAATTATTGAATAAGATTATCATTGCGTCTGTAGGGACTTTACGTGGGACGTACGGAAAGCAAAGACTACATATTAACTAATTAAAAAATTACACTCTTTGTTACAAACTCTGAATAAATCAAGTGTATAAGCATTCTTAACAATTAACACGTGAATAAAGTGATTAACGACTGTGCTACAGTCATAAATATAAAATAGTGTTTTATAATAGTTTTCATAAAGTGTTTCACAGTACATTGGCTCGTTATTCATATCTGAATAACTATAATGTTTAGTTTATGTATATATATAGGGTCCATTGTTTATCTTTCGTCGGTTTCGTCTGACAAGCTGGTAACGTTATAGCTTCTGAAAAGCTTTTAAAATTCTATCGAGACATAACCTTTTTGCTAATGGCCCCCACGTTCGTTTTCCTAATAATAAATGGAAGTTGACAGCTTATAAAAGTTTTATTGTACTTTCGATAAGGAAAATAGTTTTTGTGTTAAACTAGAGAAAACATATACAAAGGTCAACACTTTGAGATATTACTATAAATATATATAATATTCAAATTCTGTCTGAATTTTTGATTTGGTAGTTCATTCGTAGTATCTAATGGAGGATGAAAGAGTAACGAGTATCATATGATATAAGGTAAAAGAAACGAATGAAGAATGAATGAACACTGAAAGAATGTGAATGGATAGATGAAAAGACGAAGACGATGCGACAAGCGAAACGAAGACCACGAATGATTATAACATGTAATGGGTAAGAAAATATTAAATATTAACCTGAAGAAAAATAAGAAGGAATGACAGAAAAAATATTATTTTATTTCAGAATATGTAAGTTAGATATAGAACAGGGAAATGAAAATGACTGGAGTAGTAAACACCGCATTCATTTTTCATTTCATTTGATCACAATTGTAATTTAACTTAATACTATGTACTAAGTCATTTGAAGACGGATTATATATTTACCGAAGTAATTTATTGTGTCATTTTTACAGTTAAGTAAATAAATATAACGTCTATTTGGCGTAGTAACATTTAAGAGTGTTACTTACCCGGCGACCACTTCTCCTCTTCTGTTAGGGTACAGCTCTGGATGCTGACCATAGCGGAGATACACTTCAAACTGCTGTTCTGCCCTGCGAGCAAAAATATGACGACATCGTGACATATTATGCATGGTGTCACATTGTTCAGTTAGTGGAATGGTTTCAAAATTGATAACTGAAGAAATATATTTATATGTTTAGATTAATGATGTACTTGATTATAGAAAAGTATATTATATTTCTATGTCAAGATCTGGCTGTGACATTGTGGACAATATTAATGAAGATCAATGAAAGATGGTGAACATTTACAATAGCCACCAAGCGCTTGGTAGGCGTGACATGGCGATCGCAAATTCCTTTGTTTGGTCTTTTTGTAACATATCGCGTACCCAACTCCAGTTATTAAGTAGAACAACTAGGTGATTAATGTGGATTGTGTACCAGATGAAGGTCACAGATAATTACTGGAGAACCATGATAAAGAATTTGTGGAGACATTTTCGCAGTTTACATACTACGGGTACATGTTAACATTTTATACCGTACGTAATGGTTAACATGTCAAGGGTATTAATTTCACGTAGCGTAGCAAAGGTTTGCAGGCATGCAGGCAAGAGTAACCAACGCTTACTACTAATGAAATAAAAGCAGTTCGGAATTGCTTAAGGGAGTACTTGAAAAAAAAAATTTGAATGTGGATATTTAGTTTTGCTTTTAAATTTAAATAAAAAGTAACTACAAATTAACGCCGCCATTATAAATAGTAAAAACACTTTACAATGATTTGGTAAACACTGTCAGTTTACTTCCTTAAAGAACACAAAGAAAATAAAGAGTAAGTAAATCCATCAGAAGGTTTTATTGTTAAGACCGATCTCTTCCAGACAACCTTGGGGCAGAGAGTTAACGAGGAAGTTACGTAAACAATAACAATAATACTAACAGTATGAAAAGGAATCGAGAAAGGTTAAAGAGATACATAGAGCGACACAAACAGCACTTGACGATTGTTATAATGAAGATGTTGTAGCACATCTTATATGTATTTCTGTAGATACGAGTAAAGAAAATCTTAATATATGACAATCAGAGATCAGCTTGGGTTTGTATAATAAAGGAGTGGACAAATCACTAAGAAAACTAAAAACATTAATTAACAGATATATTGATTAAAAATAAGCAAATAAAACATGACTAATTAAAGAGATGTATAGGGAGTGCAATACAACGGTTTAACTTTGATAAAATAAAGTTATCCTAACAATGTTGAATATTTACAAATGGACGAAATTTGTAAAGGTGAATGACAAAATTATGTGGCATTTCAACGGAAAATTATATATGAGGTAGGAGGAGATGAAAATAGCTTAGGATTGCAACAAATGAGATCATTATCACGTATCGTATGAAACTATCCAAATCATTTAAAAACCGTTAAGGCAATGAACTGGGCACAATAAAAAACAGTTAGATTGTGAGTATTCTGACAACGACGGGTGGGAGACCAGATCATATTAGCATAAAATGACATATTAGGATTTTTCAAGTCTGAATATCAACCTGATATACATATACATATGTATATTACGAAGATGAAGCCACCATATTTCATCATACACATCTCCATATGTGATATGATGCCATGTTTCTTGTATCTTAATATTTGATATTAAAGTAAAGATTATAAATAAAAGTAAGGTGACTACTTTTTGGTTGACGGAATTTAGACCAGTAACTCATTTTCAACTCTAATAAAATTTCATATTTCTGTTCTAGAAACCTTTGTTTCTATATGTATATAAACATTTTTGGACATCAATGAAAACGTAACTGTATTTTTAAAAATGACTGTTAATTCTTAATCTGAAATCATTTAACGAGCCATATTTTAAAAAAATGACCGAATTGACTGAATTTTGAACCCTTAACTCTTAACCAAAACAAGGTGATGATGAGCCCTTAGCGAGGAATATCCAAATAAAATACATTTTTTGTTAAAATTCGATGTAATTTCCGAAAGAAAGAGTTAATATTGTAACTCAAAAACGAAGTAACCGCTGCTTTATTACTAGAACATTAGTTTCGCATGACGAAGCAAAGGGTCTGCGGTCTGATGTACTCAGCGATCCAGTTTTAACGAAATATTTCCGTGTGCAAAGCAAATTTGTGAGCTTTTTCAGTCCAATTTTGAATTGACGTGCACGACTTTTGAACGGTTTAGCTCGGTTCCTCCGCCAAAGGTTTTCGGTTTTGGTGGTTTTCATATACGTTTATTATTACTTATTTTAGGTAGAGGAATGCCTTTCAGCATCTTATTCTGCGTGGAATCCACAGAATTTATTTTATTCAGTCTATATAATAAATGTAATATCGCAATTTGAACATTTTGTTACAACGTCAGTGCCATTGATATTTCAGTAGCTTAATTCATTTTAAAAATATATTTTGAGCAGTACTTTTGTTTTGCTGTCGTTTTAAAACCGTCCAAAATTGTTTTTACTTTATTAGAAACTTATCTACAGTCGAATTATGAGCGTAATGATTCCTCAAAATTGTTGGTTGTATTGACCTTTGCGGAGTTAGTCGTTAATTAAAAGTTTATAACTTGTAAACGTCATAATGGAACATGGTAAATTAATACCTAAGTACAATTTTACGATGTTTCTACTGTCATTAGAACTATAGCTCCACAGTAATATTTACAACACTAATTTCTCCAAAGTATATTACTTTCATAACTTCGTGTATAACTTTCTTGTCAAAGGCTTACCTCGAATCGAAGCTAAAATAAGTTTGGTCCGTAAAGTTGTCAGCATGAAACACAATCTTGACAAAGTTGGTCTCCGAGATGAATGTTTGAGGCTGTTCTATCTCACCGCAGAACAGACCGGGTTCTTTTCTGTTCGAGACGTCCGTTTTTGCGTTTCCGTCGACTATCTGTAGACAATAAGTTGAGGAATGAACCATTTTATCACAAAACATTAGTCTTGCAATTGAAGAGAAAAACGCGCGAGAAATAAATGGTATAAGATATGCATTTTCTCAAAACAAATAAAAAATCACTCACAGAAAAAAATATGAATGGTACGACAAAAATTTTGTGAGCCAATTAAACTGTTTATATTATATATA